>OMLF01020678.1:0-22448 GCA_900302615.1 Holocentrus rufus
CATGTAAGCATAAATGCAGTAGCATGCGCCAAATGCACATGGACACTCATGCATATGCTCAATGTCCATGAATGCATTCATGCACACCAATCCTTTTGCATGAAAACGCACCCCGACACACACAGCCCTCTACAGTGAGGATCACCTCTCCTGTCAAGTCTCTACCTCCTACAGAGACAGTCTGGAGGAGGGCGAAAGGAAGGAGGGCAGAAAAAGTAGAGAATAGATGATGGAAGGAGAAAAGAGTGGTGAATGCAGTCAAATACTGTGCAACAAACAGTTTGGGAGAATTTTAGAACCATGAATTGTGGCTTGAAGCCAGCAAGTGTGGAAAATTTGCCGTCAAAATAAATAAAAATAGTATAGAGGTACAGTATATATACATTTTTTTTCATGCAGTACATCATGCAGTATACCCGTATGGAGTCATCTGTTACTTGTTATGTTTTACCGCACAGTTATTACGGTTTTACCTTTAATTTGTCACCCATCTTTATATAGAGCATTTCCATTCTACCGACCACTCAAAGCACTTTACAATGTATGTCTTGCACCTATTGGCTGCCAGGTAAGGTACCAACTTGCGGAGGAGGGTAGGGGTTCAGTGTATTACTCGACAACACCCCAACATGCTCTCTCGAGGAGTTGAGGATTGAACTAGGAACCCCATTACTACTAGATGACCACTCTACCTTCTGAGCCATGCCGTAATCTGACATGACTGCTTCCTCATTTTAATACTTCCATTACAACTAACTGATTTTTTAAGCATGGAATGTGTAATGTTGAAAGCTACCAGTTCTGAACCAACAAAATCACCATGGAGGCCCTGAATGCTCTCATAGTAAGCTGTAATTAATTCTGTTTTACATTTTACACCTTGATGAGATCAAATGTTCAAATACTATGGTTAAGGTGAAGAAGAACCAATGGTTTAAGAGTACACGGATATGGCTTTGGACACAATAATGGAAAAATTCCCAACAAATAGCCAGTAGAGCCACTTAAGAGTTAAACCATCGTAGCAGCTGGCAGGGCTCTCTCATTCTATGAGGAGGATGACAAAATGCCATTTTCTGAACATTAAGCCAGGACATTGAATCTTACTTGAACTGATGAAAAGTGTTTGGACAAAGAATTCTGTGATAAGCTCCTGACAGTACCACATACCTGGAGCCACAAAAGAATATCTGAATGAAAGAACAATCATATGGATAGATGGATGAAAGGCCATCGGCCCTGAAGAGCCAAAGGCGTGTTTGATTCAGATGGAGTTGGAAAGCCTTTTCTTCCCACCGGTCCTCCCTTAGGGGTTATTTGGGATTGAGACATTTTTCTATTAAATGATTTGATGGGGAGAGAGAGAGAGGTTGTGGCAGATTAAAAAGGGAAAGGAAGAGGAATGAGTGATACAGAAAGAAGAAAGAGGCTAAGAACGCTGTATTAAAGAGTGAAACTAAATGATTTCACATCCAAATGTTCTTAAAGGATTGGCCTCAGAAACAACAAGAGGAATGTTTATAAAGAGAAAGAAAAAGACAGATACACACAAAGAGTTTGTGTAAATGTGCCACGTAATACAATGTTCCATGTGATGCTACACTATGAAAAAGAACAGCAGAATAAATACAAACATTTAACATTTAAGGGCAGTCACAGTCCACTCTCATAAGGTGCAGAATAAAAACTCTTAAATTCGTTTAATGCAACACAGCCATCAAAGGTGTGAGGTTGTCTATCAAGTAATTTATCTTTGCAGCAGTGACAAAGGGGCAGACAAAGAGAATTAAACATGGCTTTTTACAAAATGTTGCTGACCTACCCCTCAATAATTCTGCTTTTCATGAGAGGGATAAAGGGGGAGAAAAGAGAGAGACCAGATGGATATAGATGCATAATTCTAAACTCACGTAAGCCTTACTGGTCAGGTCTTTTTCTACTTAAATCTTGAGAAAGGGTGACGGCAACTATCTGTCACAGCTAATGGTCAACACCATGTAGCTGCAATGACATGACAAGTGTCCTCAAATGTGAAGCACCTCTGGGAGCTGCAGGTGAAACTCACTCACTCACAAGACCATGGTTAGCAATAGGTGTGCTCCATTTAGATGCAGCGGCAGTGACAGAGCAAGCTATCTAAAAGGAGCATAGGCGCATGAATTGTGGAACTGTAGCTGTGGAAACAGTCATTTAACCATTATTGGCTCTTCATCCAAGCCAATCTTAAAAATATTTTTGTGCCTCTGCAAGCATGGTGATTGTAATTCCATGACAATTTCACAATGGTGTAGTTATATTATGTGCTGTGAGGACAGGTCTGCAAAACTGGCATGTGACAATTGAGTTTTGGAACACACTCAATCATCTGGCAAGCAAGCATGTTGGATTACAAGACACATCTAAAATACAACTAAAATTGCATCATTAAGTTGACTCCATGCATAGGTGTTCAGTTATCTTATCAATTATCTGTTCAGTTACTTATACCTTATACCTTATACCTCTGGTTATTTTACTGGCAGCATTTTAATTGTGAATTGTATTGCACTTGAATCATCACTAATCGATGTGTCCTGGAGGTGTGCCTTGACTAACTCCATAATAAACAGAGAGCTTTTTAAAGTTTTAAGTATAAGTATTTTAAGTATAAAAAACTATTATTATATATATTAAATCCATATATCAGCATTTAGTTTTAGTTTAGCTTAGTTTGGCATAAGCCTTGCATATAAAGTTGCTTTAAAATAGTGTAAGTTAACACTGTTCTATTTTTACCCATCCTGTGTATGTACACATTAAAATGTTATGTACTGTTCCATTTTTTTGTTTGTAAATTGAACTTTTGTAATAATCTAATCCATCAGCGCACACTGTTGTTTCTTATATGTCCTCCAGAATCACTTCCGTTGTGTTGTGTGCGTTTTGCAGTGCAGCTCTGTTTTGTCGCGTGTGTTAAGTTAGTGCATAGTTTTATCAGTTTGCAGCACATTCTACAATACTGTGCATGTGTTGCCCAGTTGTGCATGTGTTGCCCAGTTGTTTCATGGTCTCTTTCGGTTACTGTATAATTGAGACTCATACAATTCACAGACTCTGTCAAAACTTAAGTTAAAATGAAATTCTATTGCTCCCTGTGTGGAAACTGGGTCATTGCAGACTTGGATTTGTGTAGAATTTGTGTCTCAGTGTAGAATCTAAATAGAAATTAAACAGATATCTTCACTTTCAGCTGATCCATGATACGTATCAGTCACAGTCCAACTGACAAGGTGTTGAATGTTCACCTGCTGTCACACTGCTTAGCCCGATGCTGCAGGATGAAGCTTCCCAGCAAACATTTGACAGATACCAACATAGGAGGTGACCGAATTCAACATCACAAGATATTACTGCACAATAAAAATTCATAAACAAAATAGCATGATAGCATGTGACTACAGACATCCAAATGTTTACTCTGCAGCTTTATTTACACTGGTTTTCAATATCATTGTAGGCTAACATCTATCAAAATATTTGCTTGCTTCCCTCCACCAACTAAGTCATCATGCAGAGGTACTCTCTGCTGTGTTCTGCCTTGAGACAGTTATTTTGACATCACCATGTCACTGTGTGACTGCTGGGTTTTGCTCTCCATGCGTGTGCTGCCTGTCAAACCTTTAGCATGCTTGCTTTGATTTGTGCAGGGATCACCTTGAAGAGTTGAGTGTGTGATGCAAAACATAACTGACTGTATCACCATTCGCTGGAATGAATACTTTCCTGTAAAGCTGGCATACAAAGAAAATGGCTCACTGAGCTTGCATTTCTTGCCTGTAATGGTTGAAAGCATCTAACCACAGTACCTACTGTCTTTTTTTGCAGATCAATTGGCCTGTAATGTGTTTTCTCCCTACAGCCTGGATGCATACAAAACCAGCAACATGCCATGTGGACGCTACTATTTGTATTTGTGTCTTAATTTGTTCAACCAAGAACATCACTTTTATTTGGATAACATTTGGAGATGGGCATGGTGCCAGATAGCTAAACATTAAAACATTAAACTACAATTATGCATAAAAACAATACAATAAACAACAACCTCAAAGTTCCAGGTAGAAATAACAAATAAATGGAGGCTTTAAAAGGCTGAGACCTCTTACTGTTAAAACCAAAAACGCAGGTAGAAGAAGCAAAACACTTGTCTCCCTACTCAGATTTCAAATCTGTCCATCCATTTTCAGAAAAGAGATGAGCTGAACTACTAATACAGCTCTGATTTCTTTGTGGCTCTTTAGCTTCTATACAACTTTGTTGCCTGGCAATGCTGTGGCTGAAAACTTTCTTGAATTTTCTTGAAGAAGAAAAGAAAAAACAGGAAAAATAACACTCCTTAATATTATTACTATTATTAGTAGTAGTAGTATTGTTATTATTATTATTATTACTATATAGTATTGTATATACTATTATTACATAGTATAGTATAGTATATAGTATAGTATAGTAGTAGTAGTAGTAGTATATTAACACAACAAATTAGCCAAGTACTGTAGGGCCATATTAGAGGACTAACAAATGTTCTACCCAAACCGGCCAGGACACCAGGAGACCACAGACACTGATCAGTGACCCCTATTGGGTCTTGGGTCCCAGGGTTCGGTTGGACTCATGAAGACCTCAGGGCCATGTTTCTTAAACCCTGGAATGAAACTTAAAATGGGGGCTATGGGGTTAAATCTAGTCTCGGGACTTGCTTAAGGAGACAGATCTCTTATTGTGACCATGCAGCATTATACACTGTTCATCTGCTCCTCTGTGTTGTAAAGAAGTTTTCCACTACCTTTAAGGTTATTGGTCAAGGGACATAAAAGTGACATAAGGGTGTAAGGGACATAAGGGACATAATGGTTGTTAAAAGAACCTATTGGTCCTGTTATGACCCTTTATAATGGAGATCCATTCAATCCCCTCACCTCAGACAGCATGCAGGCACACTCTCAATGACTAACTGAACATCATGCTGTCTCCACATAGGAGAAAGATCACATGCATACACACACACACACACACACACACACACACACACACACACTTACTTTCCGATTAATTAAAGCTGATCCATTGGAAGCACTCTCCGTATGGGATCGCTTTCTTTATTCGAAGGAAAATCCATAGAGATTCACTATTACATTGTGCTGATTCCATGTAGTTTCTTTTTTTTTTTTTTAAATAGGAAATAGTAATAATATCACCCAGAGGACCAGTGAATGACTGGGTGCATGCCATATGGTAGAGCCCCCGCTCATATGCACATAAGGCCAGACACATACATTCACATCACAGTGTTATCACGGTTGAAACGGATGTGAAACTCTTCAGCAGTCTTTATCACATACAGCTGCACAGACCCATACTCACATGCAGCAAATATGTGGAAGTTCAGGGTCATGGAAAGGTATATATTCATATTAAACATCTTTGGAAGCCTTTTGAATTGAAAGATTTGTAATTCTTGATTTCACAAAACAATGCAAGTAACAAGTATGAGTACTATGGACTGAGCTGTTACTTTGGCTATTTTGAAGCTCTTTTTACATATTAACATCTATTCAACATCAAAATGTTTGCTTGTCACATAAACCCATAAGGTCAGGCTGTGGTTGATTCATGCGGTGCTTCTAGATCTCTCAGCACTATTACAGTGCACAGGCTAGCATGGTGGGTTCCACCAGACGAAGCCTCATGACAGACACCCACCAAAAAAATTAGATACCGATTTCTTTAGATGGCACATACTGTACACTCTACAGCATGCAGAGTGTCTTGTGTAAGTTATCCCATTAAGGATCTACACTATTCAGCCTCAAAATAAGCACCCACATCACCACATGAATTCAGGGAAATGATAGAAGACTTATAATGAGCCTCTTGGATGAGAACAAATTGTTCTTTTTCTGCCACAAAGTCATTTGGAAATGAGAATGTCCTTGCTACAAGCCAACTGTCTCTCATATTAAACCTTACAATGTGTGTCAGTTTCACAATAACCAGTTAATGGAAGCTTTTATCCAAAGCACCTTGCAGTACCATGTTGTCACTTCAGATTTTGCATATGTGATGAATATACTCCCTCTACAACGCTATTCCTACTTACAGCTCTCTCAAAAAATGTTAACTTCTACAAAAGAGGCAGATGAATGGACTTTTGTGAAGGCTATAACGCCGTGGTGCTAGGTGGGCTCAGACAAGGGGAAAAGAGCTGGTATGCTACTACTGTGAATGGTCCTCTATCACCTAGGCCAAGATGAAAGAGACAGAGAGAGATAAATATGAAGTGTAGTGTTAGGGCTATGGGTTTCTGAAAGCTGACACCGATTCTTTTTTCGTGCTAGTATTCAACATCTTTTTGTTTTCATGGCTAAAACAATTCAAAAAGTATTTAGTGCTCCACACATTTTTGTTTTGTTTTGTGCCATAGTGGAAAAGCCTCCAAAACAGCCTTCATGCCATCCTAAAATACTGAACCACTGAATCCAACATAACAGTCATGCATAATGTTAGGTATTACATCATTGGTGACAAATTTGGGGTTCTGTATAATGTATTCTTTGTAACCCAGCCCCCTTTACAACTGTGCCACCTCTGCTCCCAAATTGACCAATAATCTGTTGGTCATACCTAAGAGAGCTCACACCATCTGAGCCCTCATTCACAAAAAAGAATCTTTAATGTTTCCCTCTCCTCTTCAGTCCTCTTCATCCTTCCTCCCTTCCTCCTACTTCATTCATTACCTTCGCCTCCTACTTTCTCCTGCCCTCCACTACTTTTCTCTGTTTTCCACCCTCTTCCCTGTCGTATTCCTTTCTTCTCTGTCACTCCTGTTTTCCAAACCCACCCTACATCATCTATGCTATAACCCCCAAATTAGATTTTCTTTCATTTACTACCCTGATAGAGTTAGTCTGGCAAGTCTGCTCAAATGATTATGCATCTCTTTTTATGTGAAAGTCATAGTTATGGATATGTTTAGAAGTTCTATTGTATCTATTTTATGCTTCAGTAACAATGGTCATCTGCAGACACCCTGAATTTCCAAAAGTGCATTTTTTATCTATTCAACTTAAATTGATAGCTTTCATCTTCTTATAGGTATAGACCTAAATGCTAACCTTACACGATAATGGGATGCTTCAACATTTTGGGCAAAATATCCTTTTTCCGACTTACCCAGAGTGAGACAAGGTGTTTGAAACCATTTTTACCTCTGTATGTCCACTGCTTTGGTTCCTATGGGTAGCATTTTGTGTTAGCTTAGCATAAAGATATGAAGTCTATAGGAGTCATTAGCCTAGCTCGGTAAAATAAACCTAAAGAAGCAACTCCTAAGCTATCTTATTTAGACAGTGTATCATGTTTTTGAAATAAACGACTTGGAATTTTTTTTTTTTTAATCAGGCATCTTAAGTCTGTGTTCAGTGGTTATAGTTTTATTTTTTCACTTTGACAGAGCTAGGCTATTGACTCCTGCAGACTTAAAGTCTTTCTGCTAAGCTAACATAAAATGCTACCCATAGGAACCAAACCAGTGGATGTACAGGTGAAAATGGTATTGAGCATCTTGTCTCAGTCTGGATAAGTTGGTATTTTGCCCAAAACGTTGGAATATTCCTTTAACTGTTAAGAGATTACTGATTTACATTGCCTTTCTGGTACCTTTTTGTCATATTAGGGTGTAATTTCATTTTCCATTGGTTGCATAGACCATAAATGCTATAAAATAATTGTGAAATTAACCATACTGTCCAAGTAGGTACTCGGCTATTCTCTATCCATTCTCTCTCTCTCTCTCCTAGCTCACTATCTCATGCTCTCCCCTATCTCTCTCCCTCATGTAGCTTGTATCTGTCTATCTGCCCTCACACTTTTTAATGAAAGAGAGGGGTTATCTGTGCTATATTAATGGGATAGAGAGGTTATCACCTCTACAAAGTGGAACTGGTAATTTACATCCCGTTCCCCTGGCCAGGTAGATGGGGGAGTTAATTAAGTTAGTGTCTGGGGGACCAAAGACTGCCTTCAATACGCGTCGTCAGATAAACTCAAATCAACCTGGGGGGTAACAAGATGATTTTTAGTACTCAGAAAAGAAAATCTGCAACTGTGAGGACTTTAATTAAAATGAGCTCTCCAGGCAACACACAAACCCAAGTGCACTGCTGGATAAATCACTAGTAGCCAAAGCTGCGTGCATTGTGTTACCGAATGGTCCTAGTAAAGGGCATTTAACTACCCAAAGACCACATCCTACTTCGATCCAATGATTCATTTTCCCCATTATGTGCTGTTATCCTCTCAGATTATGCTATTTTTGATGGTAGAAAAGTTGCCATTCTACAAGTGGAAGCCTTCCCACCACTTTTACTTTATGTTGTCAAAGAACATCGAGACACAAATGCTGTTTGTTTTTATGGTGGAAGAAAAAAAAACTTATTTTATATGGCAAAAGAGGACACAAGCAACCAATTTTGCAGAAGTAAGAACTCAGTTATATAAATTACTGTTCTCATGAAGTGACAGGTTTTAGTATAGACCCAGATGCAGAGAACAGGCAAGAGACTGATGAAGAAGTCAAATGTTTTATTTCTCACATTATGAAGCAGGTGAAGCTGGCAAGGAGACATAAATCCAGTCTACTCTGCACAAAAATAAACTAAAATCAACAAACCTATTATACCTGACCTGACTGCCGTGAAGGTCAACAGCATGAAAATAACAAACACTGGATAAACTTGCCTCGCACTAAATGTCGAGGGCAAACGACAGTGGAAAACAAAACAAGAAAACACTAGGCTATTCATTAACAAGAACTGAGAAATCTCGAACAAGGAGCTTGATCTGCGGCGAGGATACCCAAGATTCAGCTGAAATGACAGAACAAACATTATACATAAAGGAAAGCACACAGAAATTGGATAATGACGCAATACTCAAGTGAGTGCAGGGAAATTCTTCACATGGAGAAAAAACGCCTCAGTCTTGTCTGCCAGCAGCAGGCATTTCAGGACCATGGTCAGCGGCAGTCATAGATAAAATATTTACATTGCTTTTGAAATGAACGAGTAAAAGCCCCAGTTCCCAGTGAAGAGTTTCACTGGGAACTAGTTCCTGATAAAACACACTGACACACTGTATCTATGTGCACATAATTTGAACTCTTGCATGGCTGATAGGTACAGTTTGCTAAGTCAGTATCCATGTCATCGTTTTTATTTATTCATTTATTTATTTATTTTTAGCTGATGTCTCTGGCTTGGCTTCACTCCACCACTGACCTCACAGCCACAGAACCTGTGGGGGAAACTGTGAAGTTTGTGTGTGTGTTTGTATGTGTGTGTGAAGAGTGAAAAATGTGTGAGAAGTGTGCATATGTGTGCAAGGTTTGCAAATCAGTACTATCAGAGGAGAGGGCATATCAGGAAATGGACCACAATCACACCATTTGATCTCTTCCCTCCGTTCCCTTGCGTTGTATATTTTCTGTGAAAATGATACATATTTTATGGGAAAATACTATGGCCACTTTTCCAACTGGCCATCTCCATTGCTAAATCTCCCTTTTGAACAAATAATGAGTGAGGAGACCAATGGCACTTTACTCTGTCTCACCCAATTCAGTGTAAGTCATGCAGTGTAAATCATGCACGCATCTTCTTCTTTTTTTTTTCTACAAATCCAGTTTGAACTATTCATCAAAACTGTGACTGTGGCTGTATTAATGCACCTATTGATTTCAAGGACTGTGTATGTGTGTGTGTGTTTCTGTGTGTGTGTGTGTGTGTACCTGGTATATGAGTGGGGGCAAGGCGGTAACTGTGTATTTTTTTTTTCTTTTGTGGATGGTGATAAAATTGCCCTTCACCTACCTCTGTCCCCATAAAAATGAACAGATACTGTTACTTGTAGGTCTCTCTCTATCCCTCTGAACAATATGCTCAAAAGAAGTGTAACTACTTGCTCCATTGTAATAAAACAAGATAACCTGTCCTTCTCATTTTCTCGCATTCATGCGTCTGTAACTTTACATCACAAACCTCAACCTGACATCGTCCTGTTCAGTGTGTCCTACAGAACTGACAACTTGTCAGAGTGGACAAGCTTCTAAAAATACTTTGACCATGGGATAATAATAACTAGAACAGCCAGGGCTGTGCTTGCCAGACCCCATCCATAACAATGTTTAATGTCACCACTACGAAGCTCCACTAGCTTATTTCTGAAAAAAGTCAGCAAGTGAGTGACATACCAGGGGGGTCTGGCAGGGGTTTGGCAATATTACTCCTCCCACTACTACTGCAGCTACTAGTAATGATAATAATAATGATAATGATAGTAATAATGATGATGATAATAATAATAATGATGATAATAATAATAATAATAATAATAATAATAATAATAATAATTACCAGACCTCCACATGAATTTGCGTTTCCTAGGATGGCGAAGACATGACCCTTCCCACTGTGCCTCTGATTGGCTTACCCTGATATTCTTACCCTAACCAAAAATCTCACTGCTCATGCCTAAAAAGACAACAAGCACTACCCAATCAGAGGCAGAGTAGAGCGGGTCATGCCTTCGCCATACTACAAAACACAAATTCATGACCCCCACTAGGGAAGGCCTAGAAAGTGGCGTCCCTCATTGACTTGCTACTTGCTTTTTCCAGTGAACTTTGCAAGGGATGGTGCAGAACTAACTTACTGACGCCTCCAGGTGGTGACAGCTGAACATTGTTAGGGATGAGGTCCGGCAAGCTCCCAGGCTGTTCTAGTTGCCATAAGACACTGGTGGTGCTAAGTATTGTGCTTTTGTGAAAACGTTTGGAAAAATGTCCTTAGGTTTCCTTATAGGAATTGGGAAGTTTGTTAAAACGTTGCACTTTTCACAATATAAAGCCACAGAATGTCACTCACCCACATCAGTTGCTTTTTGAATGTTTACAACTTCATCTCCCCATTCACTGCTATCTGTTTCACAAAGCGAGTCTCAAAAACAAACGTTGTATAACAGAGGTTACTGAACAAGAAATCATATGTTTGCATTTGTTTCTCAAATTTACACCAACTTAGTTATTTATTTTACTTCCATAAATTGGGTCTATTTTTTCATTATACTAAACAAACACAAACCCACAACTTCATTTTTGCTAACATTTGCCTTTCGTGTCTTACTTTAAGTTTGTTTTTGAGCCTGAATGGCGCAGATGACTGAAACTGAAACTGACAACATTCAAGATGGGACCACTGAAGTGACTGATGGTGTCTGATTGTAATTGACTTTCTATTGTTTTCACTAACTTACCCAACCCTCATTTTCCAGCCTGTCTAAGGTTCAATAACTATAAATAATTCTCTCAATGACTCCCTTTCCATCTGGTACTCTTGTGTTTGTTTGTCTACATCTGATCTACATCTACATCATTTACATTTACATCTACTTCTGAGCTTATACTATTTGAATGTTGTGTCCATCTACTAAATCTTTTACTGTGTACTTGCATATATGTGTTGACTAATGTGTTACATGTGGAGTTTAGATCATCACACAGTGGCTGGTTAAATGAGATTACATGAATGCTGTTAATGCTGTCACTTTTTCTTACTTTCTTTCTTTCTTTCCTTCTTTCTTTCTTTCTTTCTTTCTTTCTTTCTTTCTTTCTTTCTTTCCTTCCTTCCTTACTTCCTTCCTTCCTTACTTCCATACTTCCAGTCATCTAGAGGAGGTGGTGTTTGAGTGCGGCTGTATAATCCGTTGGCTGCAGCTCTGGCAACAGAGAGGAGAGGCAGGGCTAAGCACCCAACAACTATACTGTGATAATGGCTTCAGGAAAATACCACTACAGGATATGAACATTTCTAGTTGTGGTAAGTTTTTTTTTTTTTTTTTTACAATATGGAGACTAACACACACACAAACCGTGGATGTGTTAAGTGAACTGGATAAGGCCTACAGATGACCGCCATTCATTTGAACTGTAACTGCTCACCCCAGCGCATGCTGCCAACAAGTGGATCTTTCTTCCAGTGACTTTTGCACATGCACATTGTATTCACACTGAAACCAGACTAATGAAATAGGTTTTACACAATAATGAGTAAAATCCTCCCACAGCAAAGTGGAATATTTTTCTGCTCATCTGATAGAAACATCATAATAATAAAACATACTCACTAGCTGTGATTGAGGAGGAATCTCCCTCATATCAGATATCAGGTCCTCATATCAGGACCACACTGACTGGACCACATCTGATAAAACTGACATCATTCTGGTTTATGAGTCAGAGTGTATCACAAATAATTATTCTCTCTCTCTCTCTCTCTCTCTCTCTCTCTCTCTCTTTGTGTGTCTGTGTTTTTTTCCTCTTTCCAGACTTGCCAGATATCAGCGTTAGCCACAGCAACCTCACAGTTATCGAAGGCGATCGTGTCACAGTGAGCTGTAATGGCTCCGGATCCCCATTACCAGAAGTGGACTGGACTGTCACGGGCATGCACTCTATAAACACACACCAGGTAGGCAACACATACACATACACATACACATACACAAACACAAACACAACCTTGTAGGAATACACAGTGCCACAGTAAATATTGAATAAAACATACATACACAGTATTTGAACCAACAGGTTTTTTCACTTCTGTTTATCCAGGCCAGGGTCTATGACAACATGATTCACAGCATTGACATAACGCTGGTTGATGTGAGTCGAGACGATAACAATTTCCTGCTGACCTGCATTGCTGAGAATGTAGTCGGCATGAGCAACGCCTCGGTCCAGTTAACTGTTCAGTGTAAGTCCACACACACACACACACACACACACACACACACACACACACACACACAGAAAGAGCCCTTCTACTACCTTAAATTCAACATTTAATGGCCAGTGTGGGAAAGTACTTATTAGTGTTTTCACACTGTTAAACAGGTTCATCCATCATCATTACGGCTCATACGAATCTGACCTGCAGAACGGAGTGTGTGTGTGTGTGCATGTGTGTTTTTGTGTATATGTCTGTGCATGTAAGTCTGTGAGACTATAGTTATGTCACATACAAAAAAATGCTTGTGTGTGTGTGCTTTTATAAACCAGCGCCTCACAAATCTTACTGTCAAGCGGTGATTAAAAGGACAATAATAGCCTCCATCTACAGCACATTATAAAGGAAGTGTCTGCTTCATCTGGTAAATGCTGAGTCTAATTAAGGAAAAGGGGACTGGCTCAACTAGAGAACCTAAACTGTAGAGCAAACTGCCTGAATCCAGCTACTTCACTCTCAGACATTTTACTCTTTTAAATCTGTCTTTGAAACCTCTGCAACACTCTGCAACAAAAGTTAAAATAATCCTTATCAAAGTAATTTATCACTGGCAAATTTGTATGTAATCTCTTGTTTTAAGGTAATGGCTCTTGATATTCTGTAAAGCATTTTATCTTTGTTTTTGAGAAGCTATGTAGCCAAATACTAGGGTGGATGGCCTAGAAACTGGTCTGTAACTCACAGACTTACTGACTGACTTTTCAAAAATAAGAAGCGGAAACATTAAAGGAATACTTTTTCAGGCAAATTACCCTTTTCCGACTTCAGATAGAGACAAGATGTTTGATACCATTTTCACCTCTGTATGTCCAGTTCCAGGGTAGCACTTCATGTCAGCTTAGCTTAAAGACTTTAAATATGCAGAAGTCATTAGCTTAACTCCATCAAAGTGAAAAAATAAACCTTACAAAAACTGAAGCTGTCTTATTTACACAATATATCATGTGTATTACACAGAAATGAAATACACTTCTTGGAATTTTATTGTAGTTCATACCATCTATATTTGCTACCACCAAACTTCTCCTAAAATGACTCTCATTTTTTTTTTTTTTTTGAATTCCAAGACTTGTATTTCAAATACACGACAGCTTTGGAGTTGCTGTAAGGTTTTTCTCTTTGACGGAGCTAGGCTAGTGACTCCTGTGGACTTCAAGTCTTTATGTTAAGCTAACACAAATGCTAACCATAGTAACAGAACCAGTGGACACAAAGAGATGAAAATGGTAACAAACATCTTGTCTCACTCTGGATAAGTCAGAAAAAGGTATTTTGCCCAAAATGTTGGATCATTCCTTTAAACATTGCTAGGGACATGGTCCAGCAAGCACAGCCCTGGCTATTCTTTTGTTTGTTTGTTTTTTTAGTAGTACTAGTGTTGCAGAGGAAAGTGGCAAAGTAATAGTGATCAATGTGAGTAGGGGGTTTTGAAGTACCATGCTAACTTGTTTTCATTTGGTGACCCTGAACTGAAGTGCCAACTGTTTTCACGTGTCATTAATTGAATGGATTTGAACAGAATCCTGGACGCATGGACAACGAATGCATGAGCACAGCCCTTGGGGACACAGAAAGCCAGTTTGCTCTCATATGACCCACGACATCTGAATCAGATTTTAAGGCTGTGTAGTGTTCAGGGTGGCTGCTGTGAAGTCAAAGAGCTGCAGGCAAATGCTTTTCATCTGGAAAGGTCGGATATGTTACAATCAGTTTAGTTTGATTCAGATAGGTTCAGATATTTAATGATCTCCATGAGAGATCTGGGCACTTCCGGCAGCAAATGATGATTGTGTCAAGAACATAACAGAGTAGAAATACAGAAATTAAGTACATAAATTGTGGCATTACAAATGTGTGCAAAACGATGATAGAACATACAGAGATGTAGAAAAAAATCATTAGAACTATAGAACTGAAAGTGTACACTCAGTAGAGTACAAATCTCCACCAGGTGTGTCTGGAGACACAATGTCTCTGAAGATAGTTGTTATTGCTTTATGACAGAATTCATTGTAGAGATGGTGAGAGGAGTTTTCCATGATGGCTTTAATCTTGTCCCTTGTCCAATGACCTGATAAGATTAGGCAAATTAGTCTGCTGATATATGAAACACTTAATTTTTTATTGTGGGAAAGCATCGGGCTTCCATGGATGTACAGTCTATTTCTGGTGCAAGTTCCACCCAAGCATTATGCATATGTCTTGCAATGTCCAGAAGCTTGAATCAAAAAAAAAAAAAAAATGGGGCTGCAACTTTAAGTCTTTGTACTTTGTGGAACTTAGCTTTCCGGGTAAGCAACGTAAAAACCAACCTGTGCTCACTAGCTTCATTTGCATTGTTAACCTCCCAACATTTGCTTACTGACCTTTTTGTCATGAAGTACTGGGAACTATTGAGGCTTGGGTGATTTTAATGGCAAGAATTACTGGATAAATGACTCAGAATACATCCTATCCATCGTGCTGTCTTTATGCGTCTTTGTGTGCTTCTGGACAGAGTTGAATTGCATGTTGATATATTAGAGCTGTAGTAGATATTTCTGTAGTTTGTGGGTGTAAGGATTATGATAACACTGGCAATATTTTTAGGTAATAGAGATGATATTGCTTGCAAAGAAGATAAAAGAGGCAAAAGGAATAAAGTCACTATGGATGAGAAGTGGGCTATGAAGCATAAACATGCCAGGGAAATACACTGTTAGTCATCATTGTTTGTAAAAGTACCCATTTAAATTGTTTCAAGTGTATCAAGGCTGTAATGGAGCAGAACCAATATTTCTTTATATTCCTCAGGGCCACACTATCATATTTATGGTTAATAATAAAAAAGAAGTGTATTGTTTCTGTTTTGTGTACAGTCAAAAAATGAAAATAAAATGAAATAAAATAAAATAAGGCCAGCATGCTCCTAAACTGGTTAGAATAGTTTCTACACAGTTTTATTTGTAACACAATGATATATTGCAGAACCGCTCAGCTTGGTTTCTGTGCTGTTTCTATGATCAAAAAACAGAATGTCCTATTACATTTAGATGGCTGTGGTGTAATCCAATAAATTGTAGATCAGAAACTCCAAAGCTCCATGGAGACACCCGTTATCACCAACAGCATGATATATTTACAGAAGAGTTGGTGCAGTAGCTGGCTTCCTCAGCACTCACGATGAAAATTAGCATAGGAATGATTTGCATTCATTTTCAAGAGAGATTACATACAAAGAAACAAAGTGAGTAATTGAAAAAATTAAAAACAGTTGAATAAATAAAGAGGTCTCATCGAACCATAAGAAGGCATCAGACATTAAAGATCAGTTAGTGGAAATGGCAAGATGAAACTGCAGTAAAAATGCCATCAGTCAGTAAGAATAATCAGTTAAAAATCAGTTAAAAAAATACAGTCAATCAGTAAAAAATGTATCAATAAAAAATATAACATTCAAAATCAGTGAGATTTAAGATCAAGTATTTAAAATGACACAGGGCGACAAGAGAGTTGAGTGGAAGTATGCACTGCAAGTTATTCCAGGATTTAGGTATTACAGGGCAGTCTTTCCCAGGTCTGATGTGGCTGGAGGAACATGGAGCATTAGATATCATCAGAACGTGTGGGGTTAAATCCCAGTATTCCACTACAGGAGTGAGGCGAGGTAGGACGGTAGACATTATGCAGCTGGCTAGCTAATGTAGTTACATCATACCTATTAATTTCTGCACTTGTAGCCAGTGTTTTCATGCTTATCAATTCATTAGAGCCACAGTGAGTGTCTCTGTGGGAGACAATTCAATGGAGGGAGGTTTTGTCATGTTTGAAATAATGCATAATAATCACACTTCTGAGAAAAAGTAATTATGTGTTTACTTTATGGGGAACCCTCTCTGTATGTGTTGCAAAACTGGGATAAATTACTGGCATTATTTCCATGACTTGGTAAAACTAACATTAGCTGTTGGGTGCCCAAAATATGACAAATTACCAAGATTACATGGAAAGCTTATTTCACATAAAAAAAAAAAAAAAAAAGCGAGAGCACCATAGAGTGTCAGTGCGGTTTCATTTATATTTGTTTGAATTCTTTGATTCTTCATTATCTATTGGCTATGTATAAATCTTAATGCAGAATTGACTCATTAAGGCATCTTCTGTGTGATGTTATTTCTCCACATATAATCATATTCTACCACACTTTTTTCCAACTGCTGGAAACTGGACACAGGCCTTATAGAGGAGGATGGTGACCTCTTTGTCCCCAATCAGTCAGTCTTCTTTTTTTTTTTGTTAATGCAGTGGTTTTTGTGAGACTAGGATATGATTATACTGCTTGCTGTACAGTGCCAACGTTTCCTGCTGCTTCAGGCAGCAGTTGGTTGTTTTCAGATCAAAAACTGCTCTATTTTTTTCTTGCAGTCTCCCACAAATCACCTGTGGTGGTCCACAGGGGACAGTAGTTGCATTTACATTTGACTATATGACAGCTCTCAATTGTCAGGGGCATTTTTTTTTACCTCAAAATTTTTATACTCAGAGGCATTTTCTGAAGTTTCAAGGACATTTTTGCCCAATCTCCTATTCATTTCTGACTCTTTCTGTCTTCAGACTAAATTGCATCCAGAATATGTAAGATACCAATCGTAATCTAAGTCTAACCACCATATACAGTTGGTTTTGACCTTTCAAAAGGTAGTGAACCCAAAACAGGCCACCCTGCAGATGTGTGTCTATGTATATATGAAAGGACAGACTCTACTTAACTCATGGTGAAATGGCTAACAATTATCCTCTTTCCTCAGCTGTTTTGAATTTCTCACAGTGTAGACTGTTGTAAGATGATGATGCTCTATTGCCACAAACAGCAGTTATGTTTGCATTCAGATAGAGTTTTGTCAGCCAACAGACAGGAACACTAGAACAAGAGCCCACATACTGTACACTTGCACACAATGTCGACGAGACACAGTGAATCGATTTGTTTGTGATTGTGATGAGACCAGCATATGCAGGTGAAAATCGAGGTCTCTCTACTCACTGCACTCGCTACATTTCTGTCTCTTGCCACTCGCTTTGTTTTTGTCTTCTCTCACTTCCATTTTTGTTCTCTCACACACTGCAACGATACATCTCAAGTGTAATGACAATATAAGCTTTACTGTATACAATGAAGCTTATATTGTGTTAATATGTGTATGTTGTTATGTACTTGAACTATAGTGCAAGTACATGTGACACTGTAGTACAATCCCTCTATGCCTTTTCCAAATGAAGTGCACAGTACTCATCTCATGCTTTTCATGCTTTTCTTTCTTTCTTTCTTTCTATTTCAGTTGCATTTTTACTGAATGGAAACAGGCAGGAAACAAATCCTGTGCTCAAAACTGATTGTTGAAGTGTTTTTCAATTTAGTTCAATATACTGTATGTACTAATATATGTATGCAGTATATGTAGTGTATTCTCTCTCTCTCTCAGATCTTTCTCTCTCTCTCTAACCCTCTCTCCCTCATCTCCTACCTCCTCTCAAGTCCCTCCCTCTATTGTGAGGCTGGAGGAGCCGGAGCGCCGCCACGACACTTGCATCGAGTTCACAGTTCGCGGTTCCCCCCACCCAAACTTACAATGGTTCTACAAAGATAAGGTGGGTTGGCTTCATCTGTTGGTAGAACTGATTAAGTTCATGTATCTTTTTTGCAGTGTTTGTGAAGTTGTTCTTTGTCAAAATTTATTTCTATGTGCATACTTTCAGTGACAGGTGAAGAGGAAATTCTCTCTTTCAAAGTCCTTAGATATTAACCCTCTTAAGCTCTACCTCTCCCATGGGAGACTTTGCAGCTGAGCTTTGTTCAAACCCACAAAACATTATTTAAAATTTTAGTGTAGATCCTAAGGTTTGCAAAGCTGAATTAAAGGGATGTGGGTATAAAATGATGCCCAAGACATCGATATATTTTGTATTTGATGGCATGTCACTGGAAACAATGGCATCTTGGCTTTGAATATTTCACCCAGTATAAGTGATGTAGCGCCAATGTTGCATTACAGCTAGTCTCTCAAGCCAGACATGTTGGCTCCTGCAATTTCCAAATGCTTCTGCAGTCTGTACTTCAGAAGCTCTGAAAATGAGTAGCAAAATATGCCTGCAATTATGCTTGTAAGACACATGTCTCACAACAACTGTTCAGCCTGGCTAGCTAGCTACTGAGCAACAAGCTCAATAACGTTAGCAACAAACCTCCACATTTGTTGCATCTCTTTCGCTGAATTGTGGAAGACCTCCTCCTCGCTGCAGAGACATCTTTTGCGTCTTTTGGTTTCTTCTATCATCGGTTTTGTTGACGTATCATCCATGCTAAGTAGCTGTATTGGTTGTTTCTGAGGTGAATACACTTTCCTGAACACTGTGTTGTGATTGGTCAAAAATTTTTCCAGAATGAAGACTTTTTCTGGTGGAAGATGACAGCTTCCTCTGCTCAAATTTTAACAAACTGAATTACAGACTTTTCTGTGGAGCTATCAAAGATTTTGGAAGAGAGAGTCTGGCTTGAGAGACTATGTTGCAACCACCAGGTACAGAATATGAATGTGACATTGTTCTACAATATGGAAAAAAATATACATTTTACTTTGAGGCTACTTCATGAGAAATTTAAGGGAAAATCATAATTCAATGGGCATTTTTCTCCCCCAAGGGGAAATAGGCAGCATTTGGAAATGGCAAGGTGTGGCATTTCCATACCTTAGTCTTACTGAGTCTGAATGTGACAACATATTAGGGAGCATTCAGAACCAAAGTTCTTGATAGCTCGGTGACCTAATAATAGTATATCAATAATATCTTTAAAGGTATCAATCAAAAATGTAGTCCTATGAATTTTGTGGGAGTACCAGTCTAGAAACCTGGTCAAAGGTGATGCTGGAAGCCGGTGAACTATTTCTATGCAACTAGGTTGACAAAACACAATATAAGATCACTGAAAGAGTACATAGAACTCCAGTAATTGTTAGGAAAATTAATTCTTAGTTTTCTGACATGTGTTGTAAATGTAAAACTGCAAAGGGTACCCATGGTCATTTATTCTGCTCATGTCCACAGATTGTAATCCTTTTGGAAAATATAAAAATGGAACTAGATCAAATGCTCAACTGTAACTTTGAGAAAAATTCATGGATGTTTGTATTTGTGTTGTTTGAGGATAACCTACCATTTGACATAAATAAATTTAAACTAAAGAAAACAGCAAGGGAATGTATTCTGCGGAATTGAATAAAAGAACAACCACCAACTGTTTTTTTTTTTTAAATTCTACCCTTAGAGAGACGAAGCACAAAATTAAATAAAAGAGAGGGAGGTTTTGAGGAAATTTGGAGTCCCTGTCCATGATCTTTAACGGCACATATCTCTGAAACAGAGATTCAGGTTACATAGGTTGTATGGTGACGCTTGTATCAGAGGGCACAGGCCTACACAACACAAGCTCTTGTGAGTAAAAGCACAAGAGTACTACAAATAGGCAAAGAAATAGAGCTGTATAGCCCTCAATAAGCCTTGATGCAGGCAGTTTAGGATAGTGAGTTGAAGTAGTGATGACGTGGCAACTATTGTACAGGTTTATTGGTGCTTAAATTAGTTAGGAGGGAGAGGAGGTGGTAGACAATATGGATTTTTACGTTGTGTGTTGTTTAGTTTTGTTTTATCCTATGCTGTGTTGACCTTTCTATGTTAATTTGTTGTGTGAGGTAGTGTGGGACAGGGGTATATGCGTATGTGCACAAGTCATGGTAATTTTTGTTATTTCCATGTTGAGTATATGTTATATGGTTGCTTTATCATCATGGTTTGATGTGTGTTTTGTTTTTGTCTGGATATATGAAATATGCAAAGAACAAAAAGATTTGAACCACAAAAATTTAGCTGATGTAAGAAGATTTGGATTATTCCGTGGCAAATGATATTAGGTGCAAGGACTTTGCTGTAATATGTTTTTTTTTCTCTGTTGTTGTCTCATTCAGGAGATACCCCAGAGTGAGTATGTGCGTATTGAGGTTGAAATTTACCAAGACTATTTAGAGGGTTGTCTCACCTTTAAGAACCCAACACACCACAATAATGGCAACTACACGCTGGAGGCCACCAACTTTCTTGGTGTGGCCACCAGAACCGTATATGGGCACTTCCTCAACAGGCCCTTCGGTAAGTTGGAAAGCTGAGTGATTACCATCTTTCAGACAGCAATTACTATAATAGAACACTGTCTCTATATTGTGTGTTTGATGATGCTGTGAAATGAAGCTAATATTTAGTCTTATTGTGTAAATGAGATGTGGTTAATGAAAAAGACTACATTTAGGTAAGAGGTGATGATTGATGATTTTGTTAACAAAGTATTATTTTCACTGTTCTACCCTTATCACACATTATACCGCTGCAGTCTCTTCACCCTCTCACTACTTCTGTTTTCTCCCATCATTGCCGCATTTTTCCTGAAGATGATTACGATTATGGTAAGTAGTTTTTCTTTTGTAAGAATCTCATTATGGACTTCTGATTTTCTTTTTCAAGGTTGTCATCATTAGTTAGTGCTTCACCATGACATAGAATGCCCTTTTAATGTGTTCATCACAGCACATGACTCTAACCAAATATTACTGGCTTAAAAATGTACATAGCACAATTCTCCAATCCAAAGTTGGAGAGTACTGCCTGCATGGATAGTCAGCCCTGAAGCCAAATATACCTCTTATTCCATAGACTGTTCTCATTTAGATATATTAGAATACATTTCTTGTAAACCTTGTCTATATTTTTTCTTTTTTTTTTTCTTTTTTTTTTTTAGTTTTTATATTGTGTCAGTAAAAAAATCAATTTACTCATCTCATCAGGAAAGTCCATACTGATTAAAGAATCCTGCGAAGCAAATGGAGGTACAAAACTAGAATTCACAAACACAGAGAATATGATTAGTCAACAAATTTATGACACACACAGCAGGAAGGGTTTCCTTGGTGAAGCATTCATTTTAGATCAAAGGTAAGGTGATAAGGTCGCAGCTTGACAGTGCCCTTGACAATGCTCCTGACTTGCCCAGACTGAGACAAGATGTTCAATACCATTTTCACTTCTGTACGTCTACTGGTTTGGTTCCTCTGGGTAGCATTTGGTATTAGCTTAGCATGAAGGCTTTAAGTGTACAGGAGTCATTAGCCTGGCTCAAAGTGAAAAAATAAACTTTACAGCAACTCCGAAGCTGTCTTACTTACACAAAGTATCATGTATTTGAAATACATGTCTTCAATTTTTTTTTTTTGAACTTTTTATTTAAAGTTCAAGTCATTTTACATAACATTTCCTGACATAGGACTTCACAAATTAAATGATACAGTAATGATAAACAATATAAAGAAGAGAAGAAAATAATAATAATAACACTGATAATAATAATAATAATAATAATAATAATAATAATAATAATAATAATAACACTAATAATAATAATAATAATAATAATAATAACAATAATAATAATAATAATAATAATAATAATAATAATAATAATAATAATAATAATAATAATAATTT
>OMLF01020680.1:0-31872 GCA_900302615.1 Holocentrus rufus
TTCCAGCATTAGGAGTAACGCGCATAGAAGCAAGATTCATAGAGCTTCACTAAAGAGAAGCCGCAATGAATCTTGCTTATACATGTGTTCCTCCCTCCCCCTCCCTCCCTCCCCTCTCTCTCTCCCTCTCTCTCTCTCTCTCTCTCTCTCTCTCCCTCTCTCTTGCTCTCTGTGTTTTTTCTTCGCTGTGAGGTTCATGCCACGGTCATGATCGTGGCAATGCTCAATCTGCAGCAAAGCGGCAAAAGCACTAAGTGCTGCAGAAGAGCAACCACTTGCTTCCTACAATGGAGGAAAGACGTCGCTCTGGGACAGGCAGTTTAGTGACTAGCAGAGCATGAAATATTCACAAAGAAAAGATATGAGGGGTGGAAGAGGAAACTCTGCCACAGGGTGTGTGCTGCGAAAGCTCTGTATTGCGATGCCTGGATGCCTGAAGGTGAAGAGGTTCTTGAGCAGATGATATAGAAACGAACACGTCTAGTAGCAGGATGCGCTGTGTTGGCAAAATATTGGCATCTTGACTGCATGGTGCTCTGAGAGCTTTAAACTGTAATGACTTTGGTCTGTTCGACTCCCAGGGGCAAAGACCAGGACCTATAAATAATGAAAATAATAATTATGAGTTACCTGCATTTGTAGATGTTATCTTTAATTTAAATGTTCAGTTAAAAGGTGGAGTTGCACAGCAAGGATGTACTAAAGCGATATTTATTCTAAGATAGATGAATCGTTTTCAGCACTCAGAGGTCCACTTCTGTTTTGTACTGGGTGTTTGTGGGTTAAAGGAGAAATCATTCAGTATAATCAAATCATTCTGTATCAGCTCATGTTAACAAGTGTGCCTTCTATCTTTATGATGGTTTGGGGACACATGACTTTTATCTTCTTTGGTCCAGTAAGAGAAGTTCCCTTGGTTTCACTTTTGTGTTTGATTCTTAAAATTCACACTGTCCAATTACAAGAGACCCGGGGCTTATGAACAAAAGCCACATGGACTCTGGTGAGAGACTTTAGCAGCAGGGAAAGTGAAAAAAAAATCCTGATTTGAGCTCCTGTAGCTTTAGCAAAGCATGGCGGACTTCTCTGTAATCTTTTGGTGACTTTCTCTGCTGGTAATGCTAATGTGAGGATTTTGGGTACAACTGGCTTTAATCAGTCCCAAAACCCATGCAATTTAATGATACTGCAGTGTTGATTAGATAAATACACGCACCCAATTAACACCGCAGCTGAACAATATAATGATTAAAGTAGAAGTGAAATTGACATACCTATCTAGGGGATGACTAAACCCAAACATAAATCCATCCAACAGCAACACAGAACCTCCTGAACTCTTCTATTTACACATTCCCATTGCCACCTGTGTAGCTGATCTCCCTGCTATACCTATTTCATATGGGAATATTGAGCTGAAATGTCATTTCACTCGGCTGATGGGGACAAGTGTGAGCCTGCGCCGACGAGATGGGAATGGTGTGTTCGGTGGAAGCGATGGCGGACGGATCAATACGGTAGAACCTGAGAGGACGAGGATGAGGGAGGACAAGGAGCTGTGCATCCACTGACCTTTACTCTATTTGAGACCTCATCTCTTAAGGTATCTGGAGGCTGTCATGGCATGTCCGCTAGATTCAGCCCCAGAGAGCCTCCAGGCAGCCTAATAGCCGCCTCATCACGAGCCACAGCGGTGGAGAGCCAGAGTATTTTTCTGTCAGCGATGGAGAGCGACCGCGCTACACAGCGTCATCTTGCTCCCATCATCTAAACACCAGCATCTTCGCCGAGAGCGCGCTCTGCGCCGCTTTTGTTATACATCTCGTCTGTGGCGGCCAAACATTAGCCGTGCAATTTATTTTGCAGATGACGAGCGCCTTCATGTTGCTGTAAACACGCAGAGAATGATTTAACCTCAGCTCCGGCGTTCAAGACCAGATTCATGTGTCCATTCGTCTTCACCATGTTACAGTTGCTTACTTATACGGACGTGTGTTCCTGCACCGGCGAGGCCTTGTCTGCCTTCTGTGGTGCGTCTGATTCCTTCCAGACAGTGTTTACCGCCGAATCCCTTCGCAATGCCTCTCTGATTGTTTCCAAAGTCCTCCTCCTCCTCTGCAAATGTATACCTGGGAGCTTTTGAAGGGAGATAATGCAGTTTACCTCGCTGTGAGCTTGAACGCCCAGCTTTGAGTCATGGAGGCGTATGTTTTGACACGGGAACAGCTGCGGTTATTAAGTTGTCTCATTGGAGGTGATGTACAGATGTAGCCGCTGTACGTTCGTCTCCTCGCCGTGCGTTCATTTTCCCCAAGAGGAATTGTTTGGATAAATCATGTTCTCCTCGCTCTTTAGACATTAGAAGAAATGATCTGGTGACAAGGTGGTTGACAGATGTCCGAGTTATGTTTCTAAATACAAATTCTAAATTCGAGAAAGAACTCCCTGCAGGATCAAACACATCTATAACCCAGATTAGGTAAACCCATGTAGGGGGAATGTGCATGCATTTTCTTTTACATTGTCCACTCTCAATGCCAACTCCACTGTGGGTAATATAATCCTTTTTATCAGCATTCAGTGACACACTAACACTCATCGCAAAGCTCTTTAAAGAGTGCATTAGAGGACCATTCTGTTTCGTTTACATGTCCCTTACATACATCTGCGCTGATTGCAGAGCGGTCCGTCGAGGCAACAGAGCAGCAGAAAGATAATTTTGCCTGTGTTTGCATGGCTTATCAGTCATAGAGATATGGCAGCCAGGCTTTTAACTTGAACTAAGAGGAGGGGTAACATAACTCCCATTTTAGCCGATCTGCCCCACGTCAGCTGCCGGCTGATTTTAGAAGTTTATTGATTACTTTTTGAAGCAACAAAATGGCTTTGACCCGTATATCGCGGAGCTTTTATCTTCTCAAAAACGAGGTGTTTGATCCACAAATTGACAAATCTGACTGCTGCCAGGTCCTGATTAAAGTCAAAAGACGAGCAGGCGTTCCGGGGAAAATCCTACCAGAGGAAATAAGATCAGATAAACTCGTTATTTTCCTTTAAATTGCACTTTAAAAAAGTCATTTAAATGTTTACAGTTTTACCATTTTGTTTGATGTTTCAAGCTGCTCTTTTTATTTATTTCTTCTATTGTCTCGTCTTTCCAAGTAACTCCATTTTGAAAGATGCTATAGAAATGAAATTACTATATGTGGCTTTCTATGACTACAGCTTAGTAAAACAGTGCCTACGTGACCATTACCCCTGTGTGTGTGTGTGTGTGTGTGTGTGCGCACATGGCAGAGGCAGATGCATCTGAAGCGAGCTGAAGCTTTATTTCCCCAGGCTCTCTCTGCTCCACTCAACACAGTGAGCTAATCAATACTGATGCCTGGGCTCCTCCAGCTTTGGAAAAACAGCGAGGGGATTCAGGCACTAGGTGTCTCTGTCCTTGAAAATGAATAATTACATTCCCATCTCTCATGTGGCCGTGCTCAGCAAACATGACTAATGCAAATACATTTTTTTGTGCTATCAGTGATATAAACCTCGGGCAACATTTTACATTTTTGGGGGAATTTAGCTGATTCTCTAATTTGGAGTTACTCAGAATAAGTGGAGCAGGACACAGTGAGCCTGAATTCCTGGGTAAGAAAGCAAAGAGCGAGGAGAGCAAGAAAAATATGAACAACAACACGCTCCTCTGACCTTGAGTGATGCTCAGACTGACAGAGGTAAAAGAAACATCAGATGAGAAGATGTAGGGGATTTTTTCATCAAGCCAGGAGCATTTTAGGGGAAGAATCTATAAGAAGGGGGGAGATGTGAGTTCCCTTATTATCCTGCAGGGAAAGATTTGGGAGTGGCTGCTTCCCGACTGGAGCAGGAAGGTCAGTTGTGGAGGCGGGAGGGAAGAGAGTCGCGGCTGCGTGGTCGTTTCTGGGAAGGCAGAGCTGAACGGCAGATAGTGACCGGGAGCAGATAGAGATTGAGTTGCTGTTACGAGGAGTGACTTCCCAAAGGTCGTAAACACACGGGCAGGAATACAGGCTAAGAATCTTGTCATTATATGTCAAGGACCGATATCAGGGCTCCCGCTTTGTGCCAACTTTAAGATTTCCTGACCTTTCCATGATTAAAATGTTGAATTTCCATGAGGTATGATATGATTTTTTTTTTCCTGATAGAAATTTTAAACTCGCTTCAAATTTGGAGGTCTGATTAAAATTGTTTTATTCTGCAGGGGAAGTGACCACAAAATGAACACAGTGGAAAATAAATTACATTTGGTTCCCGTTTTTCTTTTTTTTTTCTTTTTAGTTTATTAAATTGAGGCTGACAGATTTCCATGGTATTCCATGACTTACATGAAAAATTGCTTTTCCTGCCAAGAATCTCTGCGACCCCTGGGAATCCTGGGAATAGTGCTTATTCATGAAATATTAATTCACTTAAATCTACTGTAGTCAAATCGAATCACTTAAATCTAACGTACACAACAAAAACAGACACACGGTCTAAACTATTCAACATAGTTTATTCAGAGGGTTTCGTGGACTTGACAGATAGAGACAAAACTGGAGTACAGTTTGAAAGTTTTTTTTTTTTTCCTCCTCTCCATCAGTAGAAATGTTCAACAACAGTTATAAATACAACACCTGTCACAGCACTGAAATTCAGAGACAACGATGTTTGTCCCGCTGTGGGTCCAGCTAAAACACTGGTGGCGAAGTCGTGCGATCTGCAGAAAGTGGTGTTTAAACCGAGGGGCACAACACTGCTTCAGCACTGAGAAGAAAATGAGCAGCAGACAGATTACAAAAAAAAAAAAAATGCTTGCACTTCATTTTACAGTCCAGTCCCAAAGGGGCACGGCTCTCTATGGGGAGAATAAATAAAGATGTTTGGGAATTCAACAGTGAGTTAAAGAACTGGTTTCTTGCTGGTAATCAGTATCTTGACAAACATCATGTAAAATCCATGCCAAAAAAAAAAAAAAGTGAAAAGAGGGAATGGCAGCACAGAATTTTAGGTTAAAAATTAAGCAAGACTTGGCTAAAGGCTGCATCAAGCTAATACATTTTGGCATAATTAGAGCATCTGTTGCCACTCTTAAGTTTATTTATTTATTTTTTTACTTATTTTGCCTAGAGGTTCATAAGATGATGCACTTGGCATGGGATCATTTAGACGAAGCTTTCTTTGTCCAATCAAGAGGGGCTCAAACGTATAAATTAATTCTATTTTTGGGTTTTAAATACAAAATAAAAATGGACTGTATAATTAAGAGCAAGCATGAGAACTACTGATGCAACGTGGGGAAAGACAGGGTGAGAGACAAAACTCGAGGAAGAAAAGTGTCGTCTCGCTTCCTACTTCTGTTGACAGATTCGAGTAGCAGTAATGAGGCACAATTATATCACACGGTAATTGTGGATTGAGTAATAGTTTGTCACCAGGAATGGTTGAGAAGCTATTATTACTGTGTAGTCAATATCTTTCTCAGCCGTCCTACCAGACCTGAGTAACTGCTGAAATTCTTTCAAAGGCTCATCTTATAATCTCTGACTCATCTGACAGACAGGAACCCTCTGAGCTGTCCAAAAAGTGCTTTTCCTGCAGACTGGCGTTCCACACAGGCTCAAACTAATTCTCAAAACACTGTAATTGAAAGTACTTCAAGTATAAGTTAACACAGGTCTGCACTTTGCATTGAACAGTTGCAAATAGCAAGACAAAACAGCGAAGTCCATAACTACAGCACTGGGGCAAAGTGACACATCTTCATATGGTTGAAAGGCTAAAATTTGAGCACTTAAAGTAAAAGGATACTTAATTATACCAAAACTGACTTGGAGCAGGTGCATCGGAGAAAAAACACACAGGTAATGAAGAGAAATCCTGCACGCTGACTCAACCTGCAGCTAGAACGCTACTGGAACAGATAAAGTTTCGATCCAGTAAGGATCCTCCTCGGGTCTTCGAGGAGGACCTGACCCGACCTGAGGAAGATCCTTAACGGATCAAAACCTTGTCTGTTCCAACAAAGATCTAGCTGCAAGTTGAGACCGTGTGCAGGATTTCTCTTCATTATCATTGCACTTAAATTTAAAACCACGAGCCTCCAATCCAGACAAACCATGCAGGTATCCAGAATATGGTAAAGTAACTGAACCAAATGATTGCAAGTAAACAAGAGAATGAGTTATCCAACCAACCATAGCAGATTTCTCATTAAGATATTTTGGATTAAAGTGGAATAGTTTGGGGAGCACAGCTCAAAGTAAGATATCAAAACTCTTGCTCTTTTTATGGGTTGTGGACTTCTAAAAGTCAGGGTTTGGGAAAATATAAAAATGGGCAGTATTTTCAGTTTTGGTACCCTTAAAAGCAAAGACCATTTCCAAAAAAGTGCTGTCATTTTTTTTTTTTATCAAGCCGAGGTCCAACACGGATAAAAGCTCCTCTCAAATGAAACGTGACAAATGGACGTGATGAGTGCAGAGCCAAATTATATGAAAGTGTGTCACCCTCCTCATAGTCTTTGAGCTCGCTGTGCATGTTATCAACATCCGTCTGTGGTTCTTTCTCAAGCAGTTGCTGGTTGTGATTATTGAGACTTGGACCGCTGTTTGCACCACACATGCTGAGATTTACATTCTTTTATTCGTCCCTCTGTCTCAACAAAGGAACTCTCCAGTGGGAAAGTTCAAAGGTCACTTTGTAGTGACACCCCCCAAAATCAGATCTGTACAGACAAATAAAATATTTTTTTTTCACGCACGCCATTTATCTTTTATAAAATAAATCTTATTTCCAAGTGTACAATAATAAAATGATGCACTTTGCAGAAAAAAAGTAACAGGAAACTCCATATATACACATAGTATATTATACTATTTTGGCAAACAAGAACGTGAACAAGTTCATTATTGTAAACAGCTCATTTCTCTCATTCATTCACTCCTCTTTTCCTTTTTTCTTTCCTTCTTTGCACCTCCTTCTCCTTCCAATCGCTCCCTCTTTCCTATTACATTCAAAACTCCAGTTTCCCATCGGAAAGAAACCCCTTTGGAAAATTGTGCTTTAAGAAATCCTTTGACTGTTTCAAGGGCTTTTTTTTTTTTTTTTTTTTTTTTTTTGTCTCGTCTCCTAGGGTTACTCTCCAGTCTACTAAGTATAAGTGCAATGTCTCATAACAGTGGGTCAATGCCGCAAGGTCCCGTGGCTGCTAGTTCACTTGGCTCTCCCAGATCACCCAGAAAATGAAAGTCAGGGTCGGAAGAACAAATGGAGGGCGACAGTCCGCTGCACTGGGACTGTGGAGAGTGAAGAGAGTTTTATGCTAGAGAAAGGTATGGGGACAATTTGTGTGTGGCACCATGAAGAAGCGTTGAATTATCGGGTATGTAAAGATTGTTGGATAGGGGTTTAATATTGTGGCTGGGCAAGATCAAATGTGTAGTTAAGGTTTATATGATTTAAAGATTTCAAATTTCTGTACAGTTCCCAAACTTTTAGACCAGGAAATAACGACAACCATTTCCTCCACGTTCCCAGACTTTAAACCTGCATTAGGATTCTGTATCATTTCTTATTTACATTATCCTCACATCGAACTGGGACGTGAGGTTGGCTTGGCTGTGGGCGCAGTGGCATTTAAATTAATGATTCTAAGGCAGGATTGTGGGAAAGGTTATAATTGTGCTTGGGATACAGGAATGTACACTAGGGCGCAGGGATGGGGGCAGGTCATCTTGTGGCTTCGGTGCCAGAACAGCACCAAGGCAGGAATGTGGGTCCTCAGTCCTCGTCGGTGAGCTCGTCCTCCCCGGTGGCCTTCTCGGGGATGGCCTCCAGGCTGCGGCGGTTCTTGGACTCGGTGGAGCCGGAGGAGCTGCCCGCCGGGCCGCCGATGCACAGGTTGGAGGTGAGGGCGGCGTAGTGGATCTGCTTGAGGTTCTCCTGCACCTCACTCCTGGCGTGCTTCAGCAGGTCCGCCTGGCCCTGAGGGGTAAAGGAACATCAAAGTGCAGCGATCAGTCAGTAAATCAATTATTTAACGATACTGCACACTTCATGCATATATAATGTAACAGTGTACTTCACAAGAAAACACAATAAAATAAAAGCAAGTGAACACAATAAAAACAATGACCTAAGTGAATAAACTGATGCAATCGTACAGAACTTTTACATAGAAATGTTTGTTGGGTTCAGTCTAATGCTAAATCACTTCACACAATGATGATTCAGTCTGATACCTGCAGATATAAAACTGCATTTTGCTTTATTTTCTTGGCATCACAAAGCTGCTGGCTGTGCCGACATTCCCACACTGATGCACATTTGACCTTTAGTGACGCGTTTTCTGACAACTCCGCTTCACACTGTCCACTGGAGTTGGATAATTGAAATTATTGCATGACTAATTATCTCGTCTGATGACTCAATGACTCACTCAAACTAAGCATTTTCTGTGCAAAGACATCCGGAAGTATTTTTCAAGGGAGAGAGAAATCTAAGACCGAACTCAAAAGTTCTGTCCTGCAGGTTTAACAATGAGTAAAATGAAAGATATTAATACATGCAGGGAAAAAAAATGGCTCCACCATTTGCATTTGCAACTTATTTGCCTCCCCAATCTTGGTTTTGGCTCCAGGATTCACCAAAGATGTGACTCATGATCTGAGTAATCAGTCAGGAGCGTGTTTAGCCAATAAAAAATTTCAGAGCAGGTGTGATACGCTCCACATTACTGGTCCTTATTAACATTCTGGCAGCGGGATTCTGTAATTATGCTAATAATTTCTTGGACTGATCAGAAAGCCACGCATTACAGTAATCTAACCTACTTGTGACAAATGCACGATGAGTGTCTCAGCTCTGTGGTGTGAGGAGGTAAGAGCGATGAGAGCGGCGCTGCGTAGGAGAAATGGATGTGAGAGGGAAAAAATCTGAAATTCTAGTGAGGGAGCTTTTAATACTGCGTTCTGTTGAATTCAAGAGAGATTTTTATTTATTTATTTATTTTTTTTTTTAATTATCACTATCATCCTGGATCCAAAGGAGCATTGCCATTTAGCAACTTTATTCGATAACTTGGCTTACTCGGCCACCAAAAATCTCCTCTATTTGAATAATAAGCCAGCTAGCAATAAACCCCCCGCTGTATGAGGAGCCGGGCAGCAGACTTCCACAGCCCCAGATCAGCCATAGAGAGAAAATGCAGTGCATAATGAATTATGCAGCAGTGCCACACACTTGCCTGGCTTAGCTCAACTCAACTGCCTGGGGACAGAGTATAAATTATAGCTGAGCTACTCATGAGGTAATCTTAATTAACACACATAAATACCACAAATAAATATGCAGAAGGTCATTCATCAATAATTACCCCTTGTGCTGGCAGTGGAGGTTGAAATGAAAGGCATGGGTAAATACATTAGGTGAAGAGCGGCTTAGACTAGGTAGGCTAGTGTTTCCCCAAAGCGCTGGAGCTAGCCAAAATTGAAAAATCACTTCACTCTGTTGCACCGCCTTCTGCATACCAACAGCCAATCAGTTCTGTTATCCTGTTTGTTTGGTGTTTAGTTTGATGTTTTGAAGATCTCTTCATTCATCCTGAATAACTGTACGACTGAAGACACTCAAAGTAAAGCCCAGGGTTCCCAATGTAAAACCCCATGACTTTTCCATGACTACAATACTGAATTTCCATGACCTATATAAAGGTATTGTGTCATTTTTTGACCAAAATTTTAAAATCACTTCAACTTTAGAGAAGTGTTTCCTATTTTGTCCAACTTCAATTAAGTTGGACAAAATTCCATGATATTCCATGACTTGTTCCAAGAATTTATCAAATCCCCTGACTTTCCCTGTCTGGGATAGACTTTTCAAAATTCCTTCCAGAAATTTCATGACCAGTGGGAACCCTGAAGGTGACTACAGTGACTCGGAAGGACACAGGAAGCTGCGTTCACACCTGCTACTGAGAAAAGACCGACTCCAGGGGCACTGACCTTCACTCTGACTGCTCTGGTCAAATGTGTACACCTGTGTGTGTGTGTGTGTGTGTGTGTGTGTGTGTGTGTCAGAGAGATGTGCTAATGTAACACATTTCAAATTACAACAACAAGACTAAGAGTGTAACAGCCCCGCCGGCGGTCTGTGAAGACACCAGAGTGTTTGTATGGGCTGTCTGAGCAAATAAGCGAGTTAGTGACATTTCCGTGTTCGGAGGCCTCTGTTGATGATAAGGAGACTAAATACTGAGTTTGCAGCAGTGGGGAGATATTAACACCACAGTAAATTCTTCGCAGAACAACTAAATTATGCAAATGCTGCGCTTGCCTTACTTAATAGTCAATATATGATGTGACATGGAGAAGCCGGGTCGGTTTTACGAGAGCGTGACTTAACTCCTCAATGCTTTAGTGAAGTGATCTTGTTATTAAAATGGGTTTGTTGTCTCCACACACTCCCAGCCTGCTGTAGTTCTTCAGAGAGTTTCATGTGTAGTAAATGTTTTCTGTAAACTCAGTGCATGAAAACAAATGTCTCTCTTGTAGGATACTACAGTAAATAGGCTACTGGAGTTTGGCATCATATAAATACGGCATTACACATCAGAATAGCAAATATCTTTATGTGCCCAGAACAGATCTGGAATATTGCTGTACAATTGGAAACAGGTTGTTGTTGATGAATAGGAGAGACTTTGCCAGTTATGTACGTCAAATAAAACTGAAAATGAAATCCATTTTATTTTATATTGTCCTTTGTTTCAGTTTCAGTGAGACATTTAGTTTGTAAGATCATGACATAAGATTCTGATTATTCGGTTTTGGAAGACATTTTTGCTTTTACAGACTAGAGAATTGACTTTAAGAAGACAAATGTTCTTCTGCACCTGTACAATATACAGTTAGGTGTTGGTTTTATCATGTGAGCCAAAAGTGAAAAAATAGCTGTGTATTGTGATGCTGTGTCATGTAATGTCATGTGGAATGGACCAACTTTGTGGTATTAATTCATTGGTTCAGTACAGTATCGATCAACATATAGCCCCATGCATCCTCACCTTCAGTATGGTGATGTTCCACGTGAAGCTCTCCACCGCCTTGTGCAGCTTCCTGCCCTTTAAGCCTTCCTTCACCGCCAAGTCGTGCAGGTTCTCGTGAAATTCCATCGCTGAGAGGGACAGAAACAAGACCGAGCGTCAAGTCGGGTTTTATGCCTGGCGTTCACGGTGATTTGTGAAACAGAACTGCATTTGTGAAGCGACTGCAGCCGGGGAGATGTGACTGGGTGGTAGGCCTGTTGCCGCTGTGAGGAGTCATTAGAGCGGAGACCCTGGCGTGCACTGTCAACATTTCACAATCTCTCCCCCGAGTACGAGGGTACAGTATGTGGAAGTGAGGAGATGCTCTGGCAGTGGAGGAGAGCACGCCAAATATCATTTTTGTACTGTGACACTGGATTGCACGAGTCTTTGTTGCAGGTGTTTGGCCTGTCATAATATAGCGAAAGTCGATGTCAGATGCATATTTCTGAACAAATTTTGGTGACAGCCCCTTGTCACTAGAGACATGCATGCAATTCTGTTAATGCATACTGTCAAATTGTTAAAAAATCTCATTTCTCACTTTTTTTTTTTTTTGTGGAAGGCAGATGGAAGAGAAAATCCATTTTCTGTTATGGTGACGGCAGCGGATGTCTATCCAAATAGATTATCTTTCAATAAGTGACAGATGCAAAATTGCACATAAAATATGGAGGATACTTCCTGTGTGACAAGTTTCTCCGATTTCTGTTCATAATCCATGGAGAGATGCTTTCATTTCCGCTTCATTGCCCTTGTCAACCTGTTTTATTTTTTCTCATTTTGCTGAGCGTGCATGCCTTTTTTCAGCAACACCCCATTTCACATTCATATATTTAAAATCTTTTTCCTGCACTGACATGTTACCAAGTGGAGGGTAAAGTAAACTGGGTATTCAGGGAGGGGGTAAAAACTACTGAACTGAGGACAGATGGACTGAAAATCTGTAAAATAAAATAAAAAAGAGCCTCAAAGACTGAGAGGGGAAAAAAAAAAACAATGATTTAAAGGGGAGAGGAAATGTACAAAAAGCCGGACTGAAGGGAAGCAGTGAGACAGGATGTGAGGGGAAAGAAAGAGCCCCGGAAACAGAGAGAGTAAGAGAAAGGAAGAGGAGAGGAGCAGCGTAGGCAGACAGACATGACGTTCTTTCACTGTGGATTAGCATCAAGGCGCAGAACAGAGGAGGGATTTGTCTCCTGAGGAGCTTTCCCGCCTCCTCTTCTTCTCTGCCTCTCCCTTTTTTTTCCCTCGTTTTTTTATTTATTTTTTTGCTTTGCATTACAGACTCGGAGTAAGGACATCTTTAATGCTAAGTTGAGCTCGCAGTGCAGAAATGACACCGCAGCAACAGGCAACCCCAGTCTGTGAGGTAAACACACAGTCCCACACAAAGCTGATAAGAGCGTAGTGCACTTCAGCTCTGGGAACTCCGACTGAGAATGTGCACATTCTGCTTGAGGCGCTGATATCAGCTGGGGCCGGTCCCAGCCAATGTTGGCGGTGTTGCTATGGAAACGCGACGTGTGCACGAGACAGACCCGCCGTGTGAGAGAGCTCCGATATGGGTGTGGGGCTGGGCTGCCGTCGAGGCCCACGGCCGACGGCGGCGGGGCGACGCCGGCCCTTCAGGACCGAACGTGCACAGAAGCACGAGCGTGACCTTGATCAAGTAACAGGATGAGAGTCGGCGATGAAACGCCGCGTTACTGACGGATCTGACAGATTTATCATCACTGGAGCAGGCGTGCACACCGCTGCTGGTAAATCACACATGCTCCTCTGGCTTTTTTTTTTTTCCATCGTTGCTGTGCTGGTAGATGTGAGACACAGTGTGGCAAAATAACATCTGAGTGATTTCTTTCCTCACCCTCGGGTGGCTGTTCTGTAACTCGAGTGTTGCTGCTGTTCACGTGAAGCATGACTGTGCTGGAGAAGGTGTGCAGCTCTCTCTCTCTCTCTCTCTCACACACACACACATACATACACATACACACACACAGTTAACTCACAGCAGAGGTTGCCTAGCAACATTTTATGGAGTCTGGCAGGCGGAGGGGAAAGCTCATTCTTAGCAAGGCATTTCAGACTCCGTTCTCTGTGAGCTAATGCTGCCAGACAGAGATTGTACAGTAAAGGCCGATGCTCTTCCCTTTGTCAGCATGTAACAGACCTGCAGGACAGAGTATCAGGTAGGAGGACAATGGCCTGACAACATGTAGCAGGCCTGTGGATTGTCAGAGAGATGTTATCTAATCACACTGAAGAATCGATGAGACGGTTTGCCACGGAAAACATGGATGTGATACAGTAAATTGCAGTGCACAACATCAACATGCTATCATTAGACCGCTGTATCAAGGGTGGATCACTGGGGAAAAGCGCTCATTATAACCGACTGTGCTAATGCAATGCCCTCATTGCTGAATCCACAAAGCAAAGAAACAAAGCTATTAAAATGCTGAATGGGCGTCTGATCTCGACCGGTCCAGAGCCAAAGTATTTTAACATTTATAACACAAACACTTTGGCTCTTCGCCTCGTGTTCTGCAAGATGTCACTGCGGCGACTGTCCACACAGCAGAACATCGTAATGGCGCACTTGGCATTTGGGAACATTTCTGCACTGATGATGTTCGTCTGCTGCAGCTTCAGCCGTCCCGCCGTCCTGAATGCTAACTGGAACCTGGGTGTCAGGCAATGCAACTGATGTTCATATTCTAGATGCGTTCACTGGACTACGTTCCTGTTTCTCTCTCCTTTTTTTTTGAAGGGGAAAGCGGGCCCTGTCTGAGGTGGTTTGATGGATTATTCACAACTGTAATAGCTGTTGCTGCTGGATCGTTCCGTTTACTGTAAAAAAAAGGGGGTGGAGGGCGTAGAGTTTGCATTGACCCACTTTCAACCCAACAGACAAGTGTGCAGAACCGCACACACATGGCTTGGGCACATGCTGAGACGCACAGAAACATGCACACACATGCACACCACTGGGATAAAAATGATGTCAGCTCAAGATGGAAAATAAATCAATGTTCAAGTTTATCAGTTTGCCATCTGTTGTGTCCTAGTTTGCGATTGTTGACTGCCGAATTTACCCGGACTGATTGTAGGTGATTATATACAGTATAATGGCTCATTGTGACCGACAGCCTTTTGGTTTGGTCTACTTCGGTGTTTACATTGGTTTGTCGTTAACTTGTGGACCAGTTTGTGACATAAAAGAACAATCCACTCCGATAAAGCGCTCAACCAAGAGTGACAAAACACTGTTCAGTACAAAGGGTGGTTACATCAGATCCTGTGTGTCACTAATTGCACAACTTTTATGAAATGGAGTGTTATCTGTCCTTAGGCTGAACTTAATTGATCTGAAAATGAGAACGTAATCTTTACAACAAGGCTGCAATAGGGATATTTTTAAGTCACTTTTTTTAAGATGTGCTATTAATGAGTGAAGTTGGGTGAGTGGGAAATTTCTGACGAACATCTTCGGCATGCCCTGATCTATATTATGACGACAGTGGATATTTAAGTCCTATAGACGATACACTGAACTGGTAGGACAGGATATAAGTGAGCAATACACACTTACTCATAAGCTCTGTCAATCATAAGACAGAGAGCCAACAACACACACTTTTGGTGTAAATTCATAATGTAGAATGGCAAACTGCAATCCTCTGTTAAGCAATCAATCTGTCAATAATCAACATTTTGACTTCATTTACATCTGTGCACACAAGCATATTTAGAAAATTGACAACGCTCACATGTATTAATGAGTAACAGGACTTGTATTTTCAGCACTGTAATGCAGTACGTACTCGTGGAATATTTGACGCCTCATGTACTTTGACAACAAACATGGAGGCAGCCGTACAGGTCGCAGCAAACACACAAAAAAAGGCGTCCAACCAAGATGAACCGTGTTCTGCCGTGTTATCCCACCGTTGTTTTGAAGCATTTTTCTTTACTTGTCTATTTGTGGTGAGGTATTCAGTCAGCACTGTGAAGTTTTATCACTGCACATCAACTAGTGTTTGTAGTCCCGTTCCCATCCACACACACACACACAGCCAGGCTCATCTGCATAGCAACTAGAGCCAACTTTGTTTGTCGCTGCCTGTTTCCAGCAGGACTCGGAAAGAATCGCACTGCCTGTGAACTTGATCAGATTATGCACTAAAACAAGGAGCAACAACCATATTTAGCTCTAATGTGACCGGGGCCAATGTGAATTATTCTGTTTTTGCATGAAGATGCTCTGGCTTCAATATTGTCCTATCTTTAGTATGTTCTTTTTATTGTATTATCTCCAATACATGTTCTTCTTGCTTTATCTTCAATATGTTCCATTTGCTTTATTCTTATCTATTTGGCATTATCTGCTGCAATGACCCAGCTTCCCGTGGGAGTCTTTCAAGTTTCATCTTTTGTTATCTTGGCAAAGCCAGGGTAAAAGGTTATTTACAGTTTATTTAATGAGCTTTGGATAAAAGGGTCCACAAACTGACATACACATGTATTTTCCACAATCCACCATTGTAGAACAACTGCAACTGCATATGTCCCAGACATATCAAGATGTAATTTAGACATAAAACTATTTCTGTCAGGATAATGTTTCGTACATAGTGTACAGCCACAGACAGAGGCACGTGGTGCCCAACTCAAAATGCAAAGAGAGGCAGAGGCACAAAAGGTTCAGAAACTTGTGGGGGGAAAAATAGCCAGCAGTCTTGAAAGGACGATGCTGATCAAGGCTGTGAAGAGGAAATGTGCTCATTATGATTGGCCCATGCAGACACAACTCATTCATTTCATACTGTAGCTATTTTTACACGTTTTGCAAATGGAAAATGTCCAACATTCAGTTCCCTGCAGTACAGATCCAAGCAGAAGGTTCTCATGTCTGTTTTGAGGCCATTAAGTTCGCCTTGCGCACATCTTCGTTCCAAAGCCGCTGGTGGATTCAGGGCTGCAAGGTGTTTGAACTGAATACTAAAAGGAAGCAACAGTGCAAAGCCTTTGATTTGCATTGTACTCTCTGGTTAAAAGACACACTCCTCCTCCTCTCTGATGTGCCAAGACAATCGACAATGAATATTTTATAAGTCATCCATCTGGAAACCAATAAAGCTGAGCCTTGGTAATGATGGCCTGCCTTTCTTCCCTTCCACCCTCACTCGGCGCTTCAAGCAGGTTTACTTGGTGATAAATTAGCCGTCCGTGCTGCTTAGAGAGAATTCACTGCCAAAAAGTGCTGCCTTATAAACCATGTCATCATAAGAATTACATTTTCTCTCATTAACGAGTTTTTACCCTTGAGTCTGTAGATACTGGTCTCTTAAAACATGTCTGGTTATGAGCTAGAGATTGTCCACTGATAAAACCTTATAGGGATGCTAGTGGGAATAGAAAGAGAGAATATCATCCATCATCTTTTCTGACAGCATCCTGCACCAATAATTTTTTCTACCTGAGACTGTGTGTGTGTTTGTGTGTTCTTGATTCTGGCAAAGAAATATTGACGAACTGCCAATCATGTTCTCTAAGTGCTAGGCTCCCCCCGCCCCTTCCCAGCAAAGTGGAATGGATTAACTTTACCCCCGGCCACATTAACTCAACACATTACAAAAGGCCAGAAGGCCGTTCTCGAGTTTTCCCTTCACAGGACTGGATAAACAGACATTAACATCTCTCAAGCTGCAGTTTCCCCGTGGCTAAGAAAGGACAGGAGAATGTTCCCACTTTTCACTCCCCATCTACAGATAAAGAGATCATAAACATCTAAGGCGGAATATGGAAAACATTTCTCATGTGATAGCGGCGGCGGCTGTCCTCGTAAATGTTCCGAAGACCTTGACGCCATCAAGCTCGGGAGGATTTCTACGGTTTTGAAGCTGAAGTGCTGACTCCTTAATGCTACTGCAACCTCCCAAGGTTGTAATTCACCAAAAAAACAAAAAAAAACACAAGCTTTCTTCCCTCTTATAAATTATTCTTTTTACTATTTGATATTAGCGGGATTTGATGTTCTGTATGTGCGCAGGGGTCAGGTGGAGAACAAGCATAGATAGGCCTCTCCGTCTCTCAGCTTTGATGTTGTCTCAGTCCAGCCCTAGATGTTTACTCCACCCACCTGTCTCTCCGAACTTCAATGTAACCCCTGTAATTAGAACACCGCGAACGGACCGACGCCGACGGTAATCTAACACCCGTTTGAAGCGGCTTCTCAAAGGAAAGCGGCGCCTGTTTCACATGCACGAACATGAATCAAATGTTAATAACACTAATGTACACGGGAGGAAGTATAATCAGGTCTATCACTAATCTCTGCTCTGTGGCTTCGCAAAAGTGGCGGGGCAGGAGGTGACCATGGAGGAAAGATATTTGAGGGCTGGCATCGGTATAACACAGCCTTTTATGGGCTTTTTCAGCACCTTTTATCTCCTTTTATATTTGACTATCTCTTACCTGCTTTTTGGGTTTGCAGAATCTTCTCATATACCCCCTCGGAGCTCTCTAGCAGAGTCTTGCTGGTCTGGATCATCTGAAAAGAAAAGAGACAAACATTTCTATGTGCCTCCTTTTTTCCCCCCTAAGCAAAACTGGCATCCCACAAAACACCGAGGAGCAATCTTCATCTGGTGGCCGGGTGTCTCTATCCAGACGAGGGTGCAGAAAAACAAGCCGTTATTACAGGCATAACGGTAGTCGAGGTCACTTAGGCGTATGTGAGAAGACTAAAATTGGAGGGAAGGAAGAGGAAGAAGAAAAAAAAAACGAGACGACCAATTCCAGCTGCATTTATTGAAAGTAATGGTGCATTCTTCAGGACGAAGAAAGAAAACAACTATCTCCAGGCTTCACTTTGTTTTTCAAAGTGTTGTTATAAAAGCACAGGCAGTCATTTTAAAAGCACAGTTAATCAAGGCAGCCTGTTTATGGCGAAAATAAGTCGCAAACATGTGAAGCCTTGTTTTGAGGCTCGCTGCTACCATGTTATCTGTGGAATTACAGCTGTGGAACAAGCTAAGTTTAGCTCCTCTGGCGCTGTGCTCAGCCTTAATTGAGTGCACAAACTGTGCTGACCTGCAGACAGTTCAGACTCTCATGGTGGCTCTTATCACAGATGGAGAAGGCTTTGGGAATCCATTTACACATTAAATACCAACCCCTCACCCTTCCTGCGCCACCCCAAAAACCTTTGGGTTACTCACACAAGGACAGACACAGTGGTGTTTCAGGAGGTTAATGACGCGTATGTTCGCTGTCATAGACACTGGTAAATAACCACCGCGCCAACACAGTGCATGAAAGACCATCTGGATCGTTCTGACTTTGTGTCTCTGTAATAGCAATTAATTGTTTAATCTGAAGGAAGTGATGTATACCCTAAAAATAGCTACACCCCCCCCATTTCAAATGCAACTAATGGTGAGATAACACAGTTGCTAAGCCTTTGAGTTCATTACTGCCTTTTGGGTTCTGGGGTTTTATGTATGTAGCAGTGTTGTAATTGACTTGTACATTCCCTAAGTGACTTAAGTGCACCACAAGGTCATGTCATGAAGACAGGCTGCCCTGCTCAGCTGCCAAGAGAGAAGGCATGGGGGGGGGGGAACAGCCATTTTATTCAAAGCTCATTGTGACTTCTCATGTGCGTCATTCTGTGAGGGACAAAAAAAAAAAAAAATCATCTCAAGGGTGCCACGGCCCCTGAGATCGATCCTTGTGCCATTTCAGCTCTCTAGCCGGCTGGGGAGAGAAGAGAGTAGAGCGGGGTCAGGGACGTGATCATGAACAGTTTGGGGAGAGGGCTCGGGGTTGAGAAACGTCGTCACACATTTCTTGTGTCGGACTGAGGGAGCGGTGACTGTGTATCCATAACGAGTCAATGGACTTTCTACTTCATATCAAAACAGACAGAATATTTTCCTATTCTGCAGAGTCCCATTGGACAGTCACCTGATCTAATCTACTCTGTTCTTGTGCTTTGACACAGACCTTTATGAAACTATCCTCTCATAGCAGGTTTACATTATAACCTATACAAGTGCTAAACTTGCCTCACAGAATGACAGTATATCTATATCGCTCCTTCTGAGTGAAAGTTGGTATGGAGTGACTTTTCAAAAACCTTATTGAGTATCAACGTGCTCCCTTTCAAAATATGACAAAAGGCCCCTGAAATTTTGCAAAGGGCGCACAGACAGCCTCACAAGCCCATCCAGTGCATCCCTGTTGTGTTACGGAGTAGTTGTGACTAAGTGTGCAGGGTTGTGTTTGCCAGTCCACAGCTGCAGTTGCAAGGCTTACGCCTGTCGCGCACACTGTGATTACTTCCCTAATGGGTGAAGAAATTACTGTCTTAGTGGCAGACCCAGCATCTCACATGTATTTCAAGGCCCATGCTGAGGTAAGTGGGAGGACTACGTGCTGCATTTGCACACTAAATGCTAGCTAAGGTAATTGGTGTATTTAGTAGTTATTACCCGCTTTTAACAAGGTCACAAATACTCCTTCATCTTCAAGATATTAGCTTAGCAATACAATTGTGCACTAAATTTGAACTGACTTCAAACTCCATGGAAGCTCATTATCTGTACAAGGCTATTAAAAATATTTGGATGAATACTCAAAATGAATATATATTTAATTCAAGTATACTCAGTTCAAGTGCTATAGGAAGAGCCGCAGTCTTGCTTTATTGCCCAATGCAGTATGACTAACAAATGGGCTTGGTAGTTCCGTGGGTTCAGAGTTTCAAGTTTGTCAATTCCTAATTCATCTCTGCAGGGACCGCCCTTTCTGTTAATCCACTGTTGAAATGTCCAGAAATTGGACCCTATGCTCTAAGACTATGAGCTGGTATTGTGTTGGCTCTTTGCATCTTTTTTTTTTCTTCTGCACACAAATGGGAAACAATTGAGACCCAACTTCTATTCTTGCCAATTAGGAAGATAAAGCCTGGTTACTCCCAATGTGCATTCTCACACAATGTTTGGATTTCTAACTGCACGGTTCCATGCATTATTTACAACTTTTTCAGTTTCCCTCTCGTCAGTCACTCATGCCTCTTGATTTTTTTTAGCTCCCCTGCAGCTCTGCACCTTCCTGCTCCCTGTCTCCTCTGGCGCTTTGCTGATGATCAAGGCCAGCAGCTTCAAACCGCTTAAGCCCTCGCTCTTAATTTATGCAATTTTGCTCCCCAGACACCTATCATTTTCTCCTTCTTCGCTACAACTCAATTTTCATGGCACTCTTTCCATCAGGGCCAATTACCTAGCTCTCCATTTTGAGTCTGAACGGAGCAGAGGGGTCACCTTAATTGGTTTGTGTCTGAGTCATTTCAGCATAACCCCATTTTCAGATGTTCATCTTGGAGTCCTTAGAGATGACGTGTGCCATAAAAATAAGAAATACACGGTAGGGTACAGTTAATACTTTTAATTGTAACCCCTTAATCACAGCCTAAATCTTTGACTCCTTCCTCACAGTGTTGCCCTGGGCAACAGCACTTAAAAGCTAAATTATGTGTGAAATTTCTGTCAACTCATTGCACCATGTATGTCACATAAGTCTGGATATCTCTGGTCTCTGTGTGAGTACCACTTCAAAAGGAATGTGGAAGAAGGCATTACAAATGCATTAAGCAAATGACTTAATGTGATGCTAATGCACTACCAACACTGTCTGTGCTCCTTGACCTTTTCCTCTGACACAAATGATAGCCTCACCAATATGTGTTCACCTTTTGTTCTGCTCTGTGCATACTGCAAATATGTCTGACACGAAAAACAGCTGGGCTCAAACAGCAATGCCAAACTGAAATTCCTAAAAGTGCATTTAATAAATATTCTGAGGACATATGCTCCAGGCAATTCTTAGTGGCTCTGCTGCTGCTGGAGTTTTGCAGGGGATTTTAACCTACTGAAATAATAAAGGAGGAAAGCTGACGTGCTCATAATGTACTGAGAATCAATTTAAGAGAAGGATATGTTAAGGGTAATGGCTTTGTCTGGGAATAGCCTCATTGTCATGTTGCATAACTTCAGTCCATTGTGAACATTGATTTTATTACCTAACAGAGCCCCAGCCCTATTACCTAACCCTCTCTTTATGTTACCATCAAGTACAGCCAACCCCAACTATTGATTTGATTGGAACTAAAGCCTGACTCCCATTGCTGGTAAGTGTTCTTTCTCCCAATGATTCCCATTTGAAGTGTTAGCAGGGTTTTTTTTCTGTACTGTGACTAATAATTTTCAAAGACCTAAGCAAGATTCTGAAAATTGACCTAAAATCAGCTTGAAAATTACCTTTAAGGACCATACCCGTTGTTAACAGGCTTGCTCGCATCTCTCAGTCACAAATTTCAGTTGCATAAGTGTGTACAGAATGCTCTTTGGTAGCTTGGAACTCAAGGCTAACTTACCCCAATTCATTCTCATTCATGTTGAAAAAATATAAAAACTGCTCCATGTTATATGCTATATGTTATATGCATTGGTATATGCATAGGTAGATATAGTGGAAGTCAGTGACTGGCAGTAAGTCGGTACGGTTCTTTAAATGCAAGCCGATGCAAGAGAGACACCAAAGCAGAATGTGATGCGATGACCTCATCCACCAAAAGAGGGCGCATGTCATTCTGTCAATGGGGACATTCGATCAGTAGTGGTAGTAGTGGGAGATTGGTATTATATTTACTGTAATGTCTTCTGAGGGCAGCATTGCATGGTATAGGGTTAAGGTTAGAGTTAGGGTTAGATGCAATGCTGCCCTCAAAACACATAACAATAAATATAACACCAACCAGCCTGGTAGTGTACCACTTCCAGTTGTTGTAGAAACTAGTGTTGAATGATGACCAGAAACCAAGGTAATGTTGGAACTTTGCACTCCAGGTTAGTAACATTATGGGCAGGGATCTGTTTAGCCAGTAGCTCTTCAGATGTGCATGGTTTTGATGTTACATATGTCAAACACAGCGTTTTCCTGGATGAAAAATACAAAACAAAACAAAAAATATAGTGAGACGCTATAATCCCTTTTTGATTTACCTTATTAAATTTATACCACCCACGGAGGTATAAAGACATACATTGAGAAGGCGATAAGTTGGAGGATTTTTCAAACACTGTGATGTGGGTTGTGAAAAAGGGGGTGCAAATCTCAGGAAAATGTGTAATATTTTGAACACTCAGTGTATGGTATAATTAAACAGCTGAAGACTTTTCAAACATCTGATTCAATTTAAACATGTATTAATTATAGCAACAACACATTCATATCATAATGTAAGGGATACTTGAAATTGTGAGGGAAATGGTAATCATGTTCCATGTAATCAAAGTAAACATCCCTGCTGGGAACAAATGAAGTGATGAATTAATACTGACAAACTTATTTCTGTTCTTCTCTTCTTAGCCATAATATAAATGAAATTAGATTTAAACAGCTAAAGACTGCCTTAACTAGGACAATGTTAGTGTATGCCAAAAAAGTGAAAGTATATAAATTGGAAAAGTAAAAAAAGTATAAATTGGAATAAAAGAAGTTTCAATTAAGCTGGAGGCGATGGCAAACCCCGACTGACCGTACTAAGAGATTTTATCTTTTGAACAAAATATCTACAGAAACATTTTTCTATAACCTTGTCACAACAGACAATGAGCTTAATCAAGCAACCTATTCAAAACAATTTAATAGCTTTAAGATTAGCCTAATAAGATTTCATACTGCTCAAAGGCCTGACATGCCATCCAAGTGTAAAATCCCAAAATAGCTCTGAAAGAAATACGAAACAGTAGATAACAAATCTTGATGTTAAATGGTAAGTTGTGTGATATTTACAATTTTTAAGATATCCACAAACATCTCATGTGACAAAATATATGTACTAATATATGTACTATGAGCTTAAAGAGAAATCAAACTGAATTTCCATCTCAGAGGCAAATTATTTCTATGCCTTTGGACAGCTGGGTCAGTGAACATTTATTTCTGTCTCAATTATTCAGAAACAAGAGAAAGGAATTTGTCCCATAACGTAATCCTTGATGTCATGTTAACGTACATCTCCTACATACTATAAATCTTATGGACTTAACGCAACAGCAATGTGGAATATCCTCTGTATCATGTATTGGGATCCTCTGTGTGATGGTATCATGCTTTTTGAATTTGCATTTTTACTTTTTGACTGCTAGTTACAGATAAAGTCAGTGGCGAATACAACATTGGTCAGTAAAATACCACCATTCTTGACCATTGACTCTACAGAAACATTGTCACTAATGATGGCCAAACCAATCATTTTTCAGGACCATCAAAAAATGGGTAACATGTTAATTCGTTTTTTTGGTGACAAATGCAAAAATTCAGTTCAATTTACAAAAGTTTCCTAGTAAGGTCACATAATGTATCACTTTTACGTGAATAATGTAGCTAAGTTTATTCATTTATTTGTAAAATTTAACTGAAGCAGCGAGATATTTATTGTACATGTAGTTTTGTATCAGTGATTCAAGAGAGGAAGTTGGAAAGCAAACATTGTGGGTTCTTCTTGTTTTGTTTTTAATCACACAAGCACAAATTAATAATTAGTTTTTCTTTTTCCTGTGTTTTCATCATGGTACTTTACATGGTACTTACAATTGTGCCTTTATGCTTTTTCATTGTGCTAATAAACATCACTGAACTGCTTTTCCCAGCTACTCACCATGTCATAGGTGGTGACCACCTTCTTAAGGACCTCTGGTAGCAGTCCTTGGGGCTCCAAGGTAGGGTACTGATCTTTGAGGTTGAACACCAGAAGGGGGTTGTTGTCGGCTCCTGTCAGTCGAGGGGAAAGGGCCAGGATGCACTGCTTCAAGTTAGCAACTGCAGAAAGGCCACATAGCTCTTTGAAGGGCACTATGGCATTCTGCAGTGAGAAAATCGAGAACTTTATGTTACATGTTGCATGCTAAGCAGGATGTATATCTGGGGTAAAGGGGGTAGAGTTTAAGATGATACATGTTAAACCATGTGTGAACTCACAGAAAAACTTAGACTTTTCTGTTACTAATGGTCTGGATCTGGATAAACAATTCCTAGCATGAGATTGAACGTGACTAATTTTGAAGTCTTTATTGGTCTTTAATTTTCCAAACATTCACCACTTATGCTATTAATAGAATCACAACACCAGAGTCTCAGCCTGTCAGAGGAAGTGGCTAAAAGAGCACTCAATACCTGTGAGAACTTTCATTTTGGCACTTGTTAGTCACTCGAACACACTCAGTCATTTTTCTTTGCACAGACACCAGTGTCATGTGGAAATTCAGCCCAGAAACGCACAAATCCTAACCTTCCTGTGAAAGGCCAAATTTAAACCCTACATAAACAACCGGCAGGACAAACAGTGACATGGGACGCCCAAGATGTGTTGTAGTCTCAAGGCCAGGGGCTTGTTATCACACAATGAGTGCAATATAAACAGAGCTACCAAAATAAATCCTAATACACAATGCCTAATGAAACACCACCAGAGACCAACCACAGAGTGTTGTGACTGTCAAGTACAGCATTTCCTTCTCATATTATTTCTTAAGTGCCTTTTCAGAGGCTACAAAATAATGAGAATAGAAGACCTGCAAACATGACAAAAATATGAAAAAGACACAATTAGGCTGAATTCATAAACCCTGCAGCAGAACAACTCCCTCAGTAGCAAAAAGTTCAAGATTAGATTGACAAACTGTGAAATGGGATTCATTTAAAACCAACCAAAGTCTTTAGGTTAAACCACTAAATAATGCAATCAGGAAATACCATATCCATCCTATCTGTTGTAGCTGCTAAAACACATATAACTTGTAAAGTTTATTCTTATCCTCCTTTCTAATTTACTATACTTTGTGGTGATGTTTTTAATTTTACATTTAAAAAAATCGGACTCTCCTAAGAATTACAGACACAAGGCCGTAAGTGCTGCATCATTACTCTCTCCCCCTTAAATAATACTTGAGTATGCTCATGGCCTGATACCTGGACTCCTGAATATGAATTGCGTGGGTTTACTGCTCAAACTGAGTTCTCACTAGACTCGCTCTGAGCTTTGAAGTATGTCTTGCCTGTTGCACAGCACATAATAAGGATTACATCAAATCTGATTCATTCAAGCCTAGTGGCTTTGTTTTTCTCTCACCAAAAAGGGGCCTTTCTTCTCAGATGCCTAACAGCCTTTGTAGTAAATCTGGTTATGATCTATGCTTGACTTGGGGGTCAGTTCTCTTTGGTCTGTCCTTTGAGAGAAAAACATTCCCATGCTAGGATATGAAAAAAAAAATGCATTCACACACCACACATACCACATCCATCATGATATTGTTGGCCCAATAACACACATCAGAAGCTGAGCATATTGGCATATCAAAGGAACATAGTTCATCATCTTGTGCTTCTTACCTGCATGTTTTCTCTGAGGTCTGTTGCCTCTCTCAGTGGCTGCATGGCCATCTTGAAGACATCATCCAGGGCCTTGATTAAGAGCACTCGCATGGTGGCATACTCTCTACTCCTCTTGCCCTTTCGCACCGACAGTCCTCGTTTGTGTGGTTTTCCACCTCCTCTTCGATTGGTTATGGCCACATGAACAAACAGCCAGGTGTGTGGTAGGACCTCCCCTGTCAGAGACTGTAGGGGTATGTGGCGAAATCCTGGTTGGAGACACTCAAAGGGGATTGTGTATTGGCCAATAAACTCATCACCAATGTAGTCATCGTCCAGCACCACAAAGCGCACCATGGCTAGCTCTGGGAGGTTTATCTGAAACTCAAAGCTTTCATCAAACAGAGGGTTATCCCCATTCTGGTTGACGGTTTTAGTCCTTTGTTCAGCACAGTCGGCAGGGATGCCATGGATTTCCACATACACATAAGGGTCAACCACGTCACCTTTTGCACCTGAGCCTTTGGGTTTAGGAAAGTTCTGTCCACTAATTATCTTGATGTGTAAGAGCTGTGGGGATACACCAGGCACTGAATCTTTAGTGTTGGCACTGAAATACGATACCTGCTCCCTCATTATCGCTGGACGCAGCACATAGCCACAGTTTCCGTTCTGACGGAACCATCCAATGTTTAAATCCATCATCAGGCCAGGCGTTTGGTAGTTCATTGCCACAATCTGACAACCACACTTCCAAAAATCTTGAGGATTCATGTTGCTGGAGTCGATCCGCATGGGGCTTGGGTAGACTCGTGCCAGGAACTTCTTGTTGTAGTTTACAAAGTCACCTGGGAAGTCACTGGCACAGCGACTGGCAAAGACCTCATTGAAGGAGCAGAGCTCCCAGTGCTTCTGGCTCTGGAAAGATGTTGGGAAGTCTTTGAACTCTACAGACTTACACAAGGTCACCAGGTCAGAGAGGTCCTTAGACAGCTGGAATTTTTTGGGTGCAACAGTCTGTTGTTCCGCAGACTCAATGCTCATCCTCTGAGACATCTCTGCTCCCTCATCCTCATCTGTCACCTCACCCTCTGAACCAGTGCAGTTCGTGTTCAGTTTCTTACCTTTCAGCAAGATCTTTCCCTTCAGTTCAGAGGGAGAAGGGAGGTAGCAGTCCTCAGGTTTGGGAGGATCTAGATAGATCTTTTCCCCAAGGATCTTTTTCAGGTGCTGGAACATGACTCTCTGCTGCTTTAAGGAGCAATGGTTTTCCAGACACAGTATCAGTGGAAACTCAGATGCAACAAAGGCGTACTTGTTGATGATGTCAATGACACTGCGAAAAACTATCTGTGAGGTCATTGTGTGACCAGTGTAAATGACAGGTTCATTATCAGGCCCATCCCATACATCTAGTTCTACACTGCGGCAGCCCATTTTAAGGGCACGTATATAACCTGTGATATCAGAGGGACCTCTAAACTGATCCTCTATCAGGTATGTGTTGTGTGATGCATTGATGTAATAGTGGGACAAGGGCTGGTTCATGTCTTGGCACACAGTTTTTTGTTCAGGGTCAAATATATGGCACTCTGGCGACATAAGGTAATTGGTGAACCCATCAAGAGAAAGCCAGCCCTTGAGCTGGCCCTCTTTAGAGGGTTCATAGCTCTGAATGACCTCTAAGCTGGTGTCTTCACTTACTTGTGCCATACCCTGCTCTGCCTCCAAAAATATCATTAAGTCCTTAGTATCAAGAAATTCTTTGTTGCTGGAGAACTGAACAAGGAGGAAATAAATTTCTGGTCTTGTACAAAGATCATGAAAGACCTCAATGAACTCTTCCTTTGTCACATCAGAACTAACTTTGTCTTTAGCTTTGTGAAATTCCTTAAACTTAAGCTCTATTTTGACATTTTTAAGTCCCGGGTTTAGCTTTTTGATTAGCTGCACAGCAGCACATATGCTTATCTGTTTGCTGTTGTTAATGTCTGCCTCATCAAAAAGTTCGCCCAGCCAAGATGAGCGCATGTTGTTCTGACTGCTCTCTATCATATTCAAGGTATGTTTCCCATAGGATATCATGTACCTCAGGCCTGTAACCCATATGTTGGCCACATCTGCAGAGTTGGCAACCAAGTCCAAGGACTCATAGTTCTCCCCATAGATAATTGAGAAAGCACAGTCCTCCGATATCTGATCATAGGTTCCATTAGTTCTAAACATGTCTGTATTTTTCCCTGTCCGAACCTCCTTGATGGATTTGACGTCAATTTTGGCTTTCTCTGACTCCTTTTTTGACGGCTCCCATCTCAGAGACTGCATGTCGGCATCAAGCAGAAAGTAGCGGTGGTAAATGCGCGAGTTGGAACGCACCTTCTTCAGCTCTGAGCCATCCACCATAGCACTGATACAGTCACTTGCACTGCTGATTTTCTTCTCAGTCGGCATGCTGCTGAATGACACTGTCTTCTTCCTCTCTTTACGCTGTCTTGAGCCATCCTGCAAAAGATTAGAAGGAAAATCTGGATTTAAATATGAATACTCAAACATAAATATCAGCACTTGATACAAATAATGGTAAAAGTTATTCTCATGAGCCAGGCATATCTTGCAGGTTTTTACACTGCAAGATATGTCAGCTACCTGCTATATTGATAGTATTTAGAAGAGGTGGGCTCGTCCAAGATTCAGATGGACCAATCAGCCTCACCCTCAGTGATGTGAAATGGTTTTACAAGCAAAGGGAAAGAAACGATTTCTCCCCCACTGTTTTTAATCTCATTAAGTAGGGTTAGCCACACTTTTGATTATGTAATATCATGTGACAAAAACAATAAAAAGATAGGACCAAGCCTCAAGAAATAGGTCCACTGTTCTCTTTAAATGAAGATGAAATTAACAGTTTGCCTTAGAACCACTGGACTGGCTGCTTGCTAATTCACTCTATATTCTTCCTCTTTTCTTGCTGGCATTTTCTGGCCTTTATTAGAGGCACATCAATGTTTGTTTTTCATCTCAACCTCACAGAGCCCAGAGGAAATAAGCATAAGACCTAACTTGGCTCAATTAAGAAAATAATTATACCATTTTGGTGAAGCACATGCACTTAAACCTTTGGCCCAGGCAAAACATAGCCCAGGGATTACACTGCATTCATATCGATGAATGGAGGCAGATAAAGCACTGCTTTCAAGTAAGGAGAATGTGGGCAGTCTTGGTTCTTTGGCTCGCTACTCTCACATTTTAAACAATGATGAAAAGATATTTTTTGTGCTCCTTGGTGTTTATCTTAATTTGTTTTTCACACTCACAACCCAAAATAATCAGATTTACGAATAGCCTAAATAAAACCAAACTCTAATCAGTCTGAGCCTCTCAGTTGACCACATCTTCAAACTTGGGTGTACAGGCATTTGTTTAAAATAAGGCATACTCAGACCCAAAGTTCCAAACTTGAAAACCTTGAAAAACCACCTGGTCCCTGTACAAAATCTTGAACACCTGAGGTGCCTTATTTTTGCCTTTTGCTAATTTGAATGTGTGCAGCATATTTAGCTTTCATATTTTGTTTAGTCAGACATGTCTCCAATAAAGGGATTCAAATGAAATATTCTGCCTAGACGTTGTCAATATAAAATTAAGGTAGAGCAACAACACAACATTCCTTGATGTGCACAACAGTGCCTCTTATATGTTGTTGCCACATTTTCCTTTCCTTATTTTCGCTGTTTCCTGAGAACATTTACCATGCAGAACGCCAAAAGCAAGCAACTGTGTTAGTTGACTTAAGGTACCTGTCACTGTGTATTATGGATGAATAATGCTGAATCTCCCTCAGGAGTGTATCGCCCACACACATCTAGTCGTCTAAAGTGACCACATTTCTGACATTTCAGCAAACCCTGAGCCTCTCCACTGCAGCAAGGTTCCTCCAGCACAAGGACTGTACGCTATATTTTGGTTTATCCAAACTTTGATGAAATGTTCTCAGTCTAATTATTCTCAAGTTGAGCACCAACCAAAACGAAGCTTTACATGCTATCACATGGTAGCTTAATAATGCTAATGCTTTATGCAGATTGTGTAAGAATTATGCTTTCCTTTTTTGTTGTGTAGCCTAAACCAATAGCCTAACTAAACCGATTTAAGTTAAAAAATAATAAGTTAAAACTACAAAAACTGTTAAAACTGTTGTCTAGTGCTAAATGATTTGTTAAAATTACTTCAGGGAGAACAGCCTGAAGAAGGGACTTCTAAAGTCACAAAATAGTTGATACAAACTGACTCATTGTAAGAAAAAGCTATAAAATAGGTTTGGTCCCTTGTAACCTACAAGACTGCAAACACATTTCTAACCCTAACCCAATAACTTCTTTCAAGTGCCCCTTCTACTTCTCATGAAAAGCAATAAGAGAAATAGCATATTGGCAAACAATGAGGTTGGTGATTTCCTGCTCCGCCTAAAACCAGAGACACATGCACAGACTGAGTTCTGACTGTACTTAAAAAAAAAAAAAACTTAAACAATAAAAAAATATAAAACAATAAAATTACTCTGACAGCAACTACAGAGTGCCTACTGTTGGTCTGCAGACACAAATAGGGTCAAAATATATTTTGCATGAGATGCTCTTTGCAAAATAAATACGTAGTGACACAGTAGAAACTGGACATGCTGCATCAGTACAATGTGGTACCTAACACTTCATCAAAGCTATTTGTGCAGACAGTCAGTCATACAGACAAATTAGGTTAGAGTATTGCTAACAGATCATAAACAATACTCCACTGACAAAGGACATGTTTAACTTGCAATGCAAATCTGTTTCAAAACTTAATAAAACCTGAGTCAAATCTGTCATCTTGAGAAATATTTTTCTCTAAACATACAAAATGCAAAAAAAAAATTAAGCTTTCATTTTGTAATTGATTTGTATACTGCAGTTCTATGAAACAGTGATGGAATACTAAAGAATGATGTCACCCTCCTAGAAAGGTCTAAGATTTTAGAGGCTTAAACATCTTAATTAAATAACCAAACGCCCTTTTCCCCCTTTTTTGTTTTCCTTGAAAAATACTGTCATTAGTTGACTGTTAACACCTGGTGGCAGTGCAAATGCAAATAAATTAAATCATTTATCTTAAGAGTGCTGGCAAGCCATTCCATTAACATCTGTAAGCTGTAGTGAGAGTAATAAGTGATTGAACTGTTTGGCAAGGCTCTTATGCTAATGGGTTTCATTCCCAATTTCCTGGAAAAATCTTTGAAATAGCTACTAAATGAAGGACATGACAGATGCACAACCGTCTCTAAACTATGCCATTACATGCTGCACATAGCCAGGGTTTTCAGAAGTAACTTGACTGTAAATCTCCCCAGGTAAACATGTCACTTTTGATGACAGGATTCTGGCCAGGCTGCTTTTACACTCACACTGCAAGCCAGACAAATGTTTTCATGTCACAGACACACAAATATACACATATTGTGCCATGAACCTCTGCTGAACAAAATTTAGTGCAAGAGAGCCCAATATGGGAGGATTTTTATGTCTAATAAGTTATTATTGTGCATTATCTAATTGGGATCAATAGAAGTGCATGAAGCTATAGCGAAGATTAATGATTGCACCAACTACTAATGCTGCATTTTACCTGATGACCTCAGGATAGCATATCAAATATAAGTGCACAGCAAGTATAAACAGTAAAACTGTAATATGGCACAGTATTTAACTGCACATGAAACTGCTGCATGTGTAAATGAACCATAGTTTTATCCAAACAGTTATTACTTGCTGGCATTTGCTTATGCTTGTGCTTCAGGCGCTTACTTACCTCTTGGCACTGGCTGCAGATAAATAAAGTTTTTTCATTGAGGCAGCACAGACTGTGCCTTCTGAACAATACATTTAACTGTTTCACATCATACAGACCAGGCGATGAAACCCATACTGTCAAAAATGAATAGATGAACGCTTTCAGTGTGTGAATATAATGATAAAACACTCAAAACACGCTGTTCAAAAAGGAGTGGAAGGAACTGGTTGAGTCTCTCTCTGCACAATGTTCCCAGCAATTGCAACAAAAAAAAAGAAAAGATAGCCTTAACTTAACACTTAATACTTAAAGAACTGATGAGCCTACTCTTTATTAAAAAATATAAAGCCAACACTCAATTACAGGCCTGTAATGTGGTCAGGAAGTTGAAATGGTAGTGAGGCAATCACGGATTACAATTTTACAAAATCTATCTGCCCACTATGATTGGAGGCCGACTGATAGTTGCCTCTCTTTTGAAATTAAACTCTTCCTCATTCCGG
>OMLF01020680.1:31892-43189 GCA_900302615.1 Holocentrus rufus
CCCCTGGGGGCCCCCTGACTTCACTTTGAGAGCCACCTGTGCAGTCGATGGGGAAGCAGAGCTGCTAATCTACCTTGAAGCTTCTCAACACTTCATCTGCTCCCCCACACAGGAACAGGCAGGAGAATTATTCATATCTGTGGTTCCTCTGAAATTTTGCGCAGCTGTGGTGTTTGAGGGCATAATGCTAGTTTTGTCTTTTGTCCTAGTTTTGTGTTTTCTAGATTTTATTTGTCTCTGGGTCTACCTCATCTTTCAAGCTGTAGTGCTAAAAATGTTTTTAATCACAGTAAAATCAATACCTTGAAAACATTTGAGCACACTTATTTTTTTGTCGAATGTGGTAGTAAGACTATATGACAATGCTAATTATAAGTTCAGATTTTTGTTAGTGGTGGTAACTTCTTTGTTGTGGTGGAACACCACTTGTAAAAGAGTAAAATACTGCTTCTCCATGCACCAGGGACAGAAAAAAGTCAGGAAAAAATACACACAACGTAACCCCAGTTGTTTCAACTATCGGCTGCTTGAGAAGAGTTCATGAGGTGAAAGGTTACTTTAAAACCCAAATGCATGACTGAAGATAATCCGTATGATCATGCAAGTATGTGGACTTTGTCTGGAATCAGACATATTATTCACGGTGACCTTGAGGTGCAGTTGCTCCTTGCTAGTAGTTTCTGGTTCCTGTTTTATGGCCAAAGCTGCCATGCCAGGTATTCTCCTCAGGATTTCCTCTCACTTCATCTACTAAAGCCAGAAAACAATACTCCATGGCCCTGTCTCTGTCTCAGCTCTGGTGTTATTATTTCCTGTGACTATTTTTTACATTCTTATGTAACAGCCCCTTTCTGGCTCTGGTGGAAATGAGATGGACCAGAGTATTTTCTTTAGTATAAAGTTATTTTATAAGGCCAAAATTGGCACTTAAAAAGGAAAGAGGCCTACGATCAGATTTGTCTGGTTCCAGTTTTTTTTATTTTTCTTTATAGGGTATATATAATATTCTTGTACATTCTTATAGCATGAATCATCACAGTTAATCTCGATCTCTGTCTTCACAAAGTTCAGCGATAAATTATGTCACTATAAAGATGTTATCCAGGCAAAAGCACATCACCAAAACCAGCTTTCCGAGTGGGAGGACCTGGTACATCCAGGTAATTACAGAAAAAAACAAACCCCAATTAAAAGCCTGGTCATTCTTAAAGCATGGCTGTGAACTGCTGTTACTGTAAAATGGGGCTCGGCTGCTTGTTAAGAGGTCATCAAGTAAACTCTGACTTTTATTGACCTCTATTGGCAACAAAGTAATTGCAGCAAATTGAATCAAAAGGTCTCTGGCACAGCTTGACTGGGAATGTCTTGAAATTTCAATGAGCAGGAAGCTGTTGTTCCAAAACAGCACGCGGGCCAGAAAGTGAGTTCTGAATCCCTGAAGTCTCAGCAACTGGTGGAGTAACTGTACTGATCAACAAGCTTATCAAATCCCCAAAGATAACGTGCATTATCATAATTTGTGCTACTTTAAAAATTGATAAATTCCAGTCACTGGGACCTCAACCATGGTCAGATTATAAATTAGCCAACAAGGTGAAAAGGTCATTTTATCTCTTATTAAGTAGATATTTTTGTATAATTATGACTTAACAGATCTCATTAGCCTATCCGTTTTAAGAGTTTATTTTTTTCTAGAGTCTTCTTGGTATTTTCTGAGATGAAAACCCACAGTGAACTTTGAAGGCGAGTCAGTAAAACATAAAAGAGGTAATATCAGTTGTTCTTATGGTGTTTCATAATAAAGACATAATAACAAAGCTAATCCCATCAGGCTCTCCCTGGCAGGGGAAATTACTTTGATGTCTCCACTTTCCACCACATACCACTTCAGTATATGCGCGTGTGTGTGTGAGGTAGAAGAGGAGACATAGAGAGAGACATAAAGAGAAAGCAATACAGATAGAGAGAGAGAGACTAAGACAAAGTCTATCCATGTGCTCTTAGATCCCATAGGAATCTGAATCCCCTAATGGACTGAATTCCTCTTTTTTTATGGCTCAGTGAACACTAATGGACTATCTGTACAACTGAGGACGTCACAGGGGACCCATTACTCTCTGGTCCAAAGCATTTTACCTTCGTCCTGATGGTGAGCATCACCAGAATCGCGTTGCAGAATACATCAACTCTTAGGTTCACCCCAGGATCGGCTTCATTGCACTTTAAATACAGTCAGCTCAAGGAATGTAAAATCTCCTAAACATTAACAAACATCTGGTGTGAGCGGTAAGGCTGTCGTGATAGACCTGCATGTTTAATTGCATATATGATGTAGAGTATATGATCACTTTATTTTCAGCAATTAAAATCAGAAAATATTCAATATTCAAGATTGGGGATAAAAGACGCAAAAAATGCAGTTAAATTATTGTGCTGCTAAAATTACAGTGAATTGTAACCGCACAGGACATATTTTACTTGCGTTTGCTCCTAAAAATGGACAAATACACTGTTGATCACTGTTTCCAAAACAACAATTTCCGATTTGGTGGTGGGTAAGTGGGCAGCAGTGTGAGAAGAGATAGATGACGACACCTTTACAACCGAGCAAGTACTTTTGTTTTGCAAGGGCTGTGTTCGCAAGATATTGCAAGCGTGAGAATTAGAGTCTATGGAGCCGAGGATGAGCAGCCAGTGATGCATTCAGTTCATCACTACGTTAAAAAAAAAAAAAAAAAAAAGACAGAAAGAAAAGAAATGCAGCTTTTGACACATTCAATGAGCTGGGGTTTCAAATTTATTTTCTGTTTGTGTTTTTGGTTCATTTTTTTGTTCTACTGCAATTTTTTAATGCTGAAATTCGTTCTGACAGCCTTAAGAGACACTGTTGTTAAACAAAATGTCTCAAGGAGACACGCAGTGCTCCAACTTATACGTGGTGAAAGAAAAGCAACTAATGGAGGAAGCTGTAAGGACACAAGCAGTACTACACACACACAAACACAAATACACAGAGCTATACTGACTCATTATTCATAACCATTCACAAATAAAATGTAAAATCGGAGCTCAACAGTAACATTTTTTCAAATGCTCCAAATTTAAAAAATTCAGGAGTACATGAAGAAATGGAGCACACTTCCAAATTAAAAATATCATGTTTTTATTCATACAACAATGAACAGACACTTTGCATTCCATTTGTGAATGCTTGCATTTATGTGTGTGTGTGTGTGTCTGCGTGTGGAATATAACATGACCTGAGATGCAGCATTTAACAAAAGCGTCTCTCGTCAAATGGACGTTCCCGTCAACAAAATAATTGCCTGCTCCCTTCAAACTGGACTCATCGTACTTGCAAAACATGCAGCTGCTGGCAGCAGAACATCACCTCCCATCTCTTCATGTTCTTCCACCTGTAGCAGCAGAACTGAAGAGCTGACACTGGCTCCATCTCCTCACTGTTTTCAACTCTGTCTCTTTTACTCGTCACCTCGGCTCGATCACCATCGTCTCCATTCTCATTACATCTCGACTCAAATTACAGCTAAATTAGTTTCACAGCGTTCATCAGCTTTAATTTCTGCGTTACTTCAGTTTTAAGTGTCTCTCTTCACAGTATCTCTTTGGGCGCGCTCCATTTGGATGTGCCGGTGTGCCACTTATTATGTTGCGGCAAGGGCGGAGAAAACTGCTCAAATACAGTGTAGGCAGCATCTATTCCATGTGAATCCCAGTCAGCTGAGCAAACACTGGAAGAGGCCGTGATAACAGTCAGCTACGCCTACACAGCCGTAATTTACACCAAACATCGAATTCATTTTCCAAGCGTCGATGAGGGCGAGAGACCTTCATTATGTTTTTCAGTATTATTCACCCAGTGCAAGTGTGACTGACATTAAGTGTTTTGTTTCTCTCTGTCGCCATTGTTTGTCATTCTGCGCCGCACGTGGCATTTGCCACTTGCGCTGTAGCACGAGGTCAGCACAACCTGCATGTGCCGGTCCGTGTGCCGGGTTTAAATGAAGTGGAACCGACGCCCATATGACACAAACTGAAACTGTGCTGGTAGTGCTTTAGGCTGGTTTTACACGGTGCAACTTCCATGCAATTAGTTGCAGGTTGCATTACTGTTGCCATGTCAACAAACCCATATGGAACATTCCAAATGATGATGCAACCAAATTTATAATTTTTATTGGCTGGCTCGCCTGGAACTCCAAGTTGCATGGAGCTTAAGTTGCATTTCAGTTGCACCATGTAAAGCCAGCCTTAGAGTACACCCACTTCACCCAGTTCAGGGGCTGCCTCCTTCCAGCTAGTAAGACCCACCCACCATCCTCTCATTGGTCACTTGAGCTGTCACCTGAATTTGAACAAGAAAGCGTCACTCGTTGATGGTCCCTGATTTCCCAATTAAATAGTGTGATTTCATATTGTCTCCCAAAGCGCCATATTTTGCAGAAAACTAATTTTTCACCTTCACTCTTTCTCCATATTCTGCAGGACGGGCAAAAGTGGAAACAGAAACCCCCAAATTTTCTCCATCCTGTAAAACAGGAAGTGCCAAGATTCCTCCCTGTGTGTTGTCCCATCCCAACATACCATTATAAGAAGAAATGCATGATATCCAGTAAGTTAGATGCCATTTCACGGGGTCTTTAATCTTAGCTGACAACCCAAATCAACACAGAAAACAACGATGTTACAAAACAACACTGATGAATAGACAGTTTGCTTCACTTATTCAATTACAAACTAAAAATTTGATTCAATAAAACAAGGAGAATTCAATTTCAGTCAATCTTTTGTTATATCACTTGAATAAATGTGGTTTGGACTTTTTAGCAATATGCTAATTTAAAAATGAACAATCCTTTGAAAAAGGATTTAATTCACATGTCACAGGTATAACAAACAGGCAGACATACTGCGGACAGTCGAGTGTAAGCATCACTTGACCTATATCCATTCAACGTTCTAAAGTAATGATAATTTTCCAGCACTGAGTTTGTTGTCTGATTAAAATTAGCATATGGAGCACAGCCTGGAGCACGAGACTTTTTGTTCTCCAGCTGCACGGCTCTGTCAAACCCCAGAGGAGCCCAAACCTGGAAAAAGCCCAGCTGCTGCCGCTCGGTATCGTATGATATCAGACGTTGGTCAAACGAAGTGTGGAAAAGGTGACTAACCAGTAAGGCAGCAGACTTAAAAAGTGATGCAAACTGTGTCTGAGCTGTCGAGGTTTTGACAAAAACAGTAAACACGGGGTGGCGCTATAATACGGACTTCCATTAAAGATCTATGACACCACTTCAATGAGTAGTAATCACAAGATGATTATGACATATGAAAATACTATACAAAAGTATTATCAGGTTTATTTTTTCATATCTTTTCTCCATTTTTTATTGAATTGATTAGAGTTTAGTAGATCTTTCACATTTTCCTAGAATGTTCATCAACTGACACACCACACTTCTTTTTTTTACCCCCAGGTAGGCATCTCTCTTTCTCTTTCTCTTTCTCTTTCTGGCTCAGCTGGTATATATAGACATCATTTGCATAGAGCCAATTCTCTACTGGACCTCCATGATGGCACCAGCTGTGTTTGCTAGGAAAGTGGTGACAAAAATATAAAACCCCTATAGATATGCAAAACAAAACATTCCCCTGATAAAACAAGAATTCAGACAGCAAAAGCCTAGATTGCAGGTCTTCTCTTAGTGGAGCCACTTTTCATTCAGCCTTATTTCTTTAAATGCTTCCCCATTAAAAAAAAATACGCATCTATTTTTATAGTCTGTAAAGAAAAATATCTGTAAGGCTAATTACATCCAATATAGACAGAAGCACAAGATCATCTGTGTAAGCCTTAAAATTGTTCCATTTCAACAACTATGACACAGAACTTGGCCATGTCTAACTTACACATAGGCCTCATATGGTCACACAGTTGGAGGTTTAGCAACAGAATTTAGAAACGCCTGTTGTGCCGCATTGTGCTGGGCTGTGTTAAATAACAAAAAAGAAATAAAACACCAGAACTATCATTACTTTCTTTGCAATTTTTTTTCTCTGTATTGTTTTGAGAAATAGACAGCATGCATCTTGACAGGATATCTGGCTGATGACCACACACTAAAAAAGAGACATTGAGACGCAATGAGGGCCAAATGCGGTTTAATTAACCAGTGGGCTATGCTCCAGAAAACTGGCAAACAGAGAGAGGAGGGCTGTTGCTGCTGCTGCATTAACATGTCAATATATTCCCTGAAGCAGCCAAAATCCAAATCCAGATTGATTTAACTCCAGTCAATCCCCAATAAGCCTCCACTGCAATAGGACACAGTATGACCTGAGTGATGATTAGTGCTGAGGAAAAAAAAATTACAGTGCCAGTGTTTTTACAGTTACTGTGATTATGATATGATTCAGGATTTTAGCAGGAATGCACATTTTTGCATCATAATTTTAATTTTCATTCATAATGGTAATTTGTCACATTTTACTTAATTTTCTGATTAATTTTCCAGTCCTCATGCAAATGAGCCATACAAGGACCATACCATATCAACACGATGTGGACAGTGGGATAATATAGCAAGAACATCTAAGAAAATATTCTTTACTGTGTTTATGGGTACAACAGAGATGCAACTGGTCACAGCCAAAATAATAACAAGCAAAAATATCCATAATTACAGTAACAGACGGTCCTCAAGCAACTTCACAGAGGCACAGCTGCAACTAAAGCTTCAGTCACTTGATTGTCTGACCTCCTAGGGCCAAATGACTCATTGCATAACGCTTTTGGGGGTGGGGGGTAAAGGATGAAGTATGTGCAACATGATCTACATGGCCATTCAAAGGAGAACACAATGCAATTTTAAGAATTTAGCTGTTTGTTTTCCATATGGTCTGTAGTGAACACAAATAACTCTCAAAGCCAGAAACCAGAGAACTCAAGACTCCAACTTGTGATGCCACAGGATGTTTATTCCAAAATGTACACTCAAATGAGCTTTACTCTATGGTAGTATTTTCAGCTCTGAAACAGAAAATATACCCTTATCCACTGAAAATCCCCCTGGGCGCTCTCTCAGTTACTTTTTTTTTTTTCCCACCTCCATCTTTCCCAAACAAATCCCTATGAAGCAGTTCCAGATTTTACATCTTCAGCTCTTAGTTCTCTTGGCTCTGGGCTTTTGGAGAGAGCTGTTCTTACTCTCAAATATTGATTGAGCCCATTCTACACACAAGGAATAAATTAATTTCTTAATTCAGTAGTATTAACATACAATTAAACCCACTGCTGATGTTTTATTGAGCTTTAGAGTATGTCATAACCCTACGTGGCATATAAATCCCCTTCTCTGGCAACAAAGGGTGACCTTTTCATGGCATCAAGTATTTTCATCCTCTATATGGATTTAATAAAAGGAAATGTGTTCCAAGAACTTCAACTAAATACTGAAATAAATCAAAAAATAAATCATTAAAAAAATCAATTCCATGTACAGGAAGTAGCCTAAAGCCCTGCAGAAGGGAGAGATGATTATTACAAACGGCAACCAGTCGGCTGCCACTGAAATACAACTTTGACAAGTGAAGATCTTCATTAGTGCTTTACACATTTGTAATATCAGATATGGACTGAGTGGGAAGTAGTGGGCTGACTGATTTCCGCCACTACCGCTCTGATGCTACTTGTGTCTTCGCCTGCAGGCCAGCTTTAGCCCTGACCTTGTAACCTACAACAACAGGTTCACTCCAACTCTTTTACAGCTACTGGGGATTAAATATTTAATGGGACCTTGAGAAAATGTCAACCAGCAAGCTGAGCACACTGACATTTTGAATCATTACCAGTAATATTTCTCATTTTGCAGCAAGCGTGCTATTTTCCCAATCAGTGAGATGGGCCCAAGCCTACTTCTGATAGAATGAAACAAGAACGGGGAGAGCTACCATCCTCAACTCTGACATTACACTGCAAAAAATGTCTGAGCGATTCTTAAGCAATTCAATATTAAAGGAAATCCTCTCTAAAAACAGTGGTAAGGTGCCAACATATCTGGCATTTCTGGGGCTTGTTTGGTGTTGTATTAGTTTTATTCCTAAGAATAACCAAGCATCGAGAATGAGGGATCGTGACAACAAAGTTTCCAGCGCAGCTACGATGGAGTGTGATAGCCGAAAAAATGTTCTGCTATCTAAAATTTTAACAGTGTACATCACGCTTTGGTGTCAGCATCTCAAACTCCAAGAGCAAAGGCTTCAGGGTTCAAGGTTAAACTACCAAAACACTAAAATGCTTGGAAATTAACAAATGGATACAACTAAGTTTATGTAACATAACAATAATGCAAAAAATTCTCAAATACTAAAAACACTCAAATATCAACTAAACATGATAATGCAGGGGAGCAAAATAAGGTGAAAGTAATCTAATTACTTATAAAAGATATCAGGCCTCCTCACCATCATCTCTTCATCTCTAAATCAAACAGACTATAGAAAAAAACTCAAGTATGATTAAATGTTTATACTTTTGTCCTGACTTGACCTAATCCACAGGCCAGGGGGGTCATATTGAAGCAAATAGTAAAATCTGTACCACAGAGGTGGGTCCATTGATCTTGATGCTTATATTTAATTTGGCAGGAGAACTTTTTGATTTGATCAATATGACCAAACCACCAGATAAATATAACACTTTAACATGGAGCCGATGTAAGATTTGTAAGTCAATTCCAGTCCACCTGAAACCTGGCCTATTTTCTGTGTTTTTTTTGGAGAGTGCATCAGTATTGCTCACTCATCTAGACTAAAACAATGTTCAATAAATGGAGAAAACCACTGTAGAGCACGTAGGAATACCGATTTCTCCACAAACAACAGACCAGAATCCAATGCAGTCACAAGAGATGTTGTGTTCTGAGTAAGGATAACGACTTATAATTTTTCCTCAAATGGAAAACCTCTGCTATTGGTATTGCCAAAGCTCTGTCCACCTACACATTTAACCCACAGCTGAATCTTCTGGGGGCTGCCAAAGTCACTGTGGGAAACGTAGGAAATCACTAAGAGAAAAAGAAGATGAGCCATGTTGAGGGTGTATACAGTAGATAAACCATAAATTACAATACTGCATCACAAAATATCTTCTAGAATGTACTGAACATAAATTAATGACAACTAAAAGTGTAAGAATGTCCATTTTTTTCTTAGAGGCGGTGAAACAATTCTGGGTGAGGCCATTTCAACTTTTTTGATGTAATCTAACTTTTTAATTATTATTTTTGATACAGTAGGTCATGCCACATGAAAATCCAACTTCACTTGTTTCATGGAAAGAAGCTATACAGCAATTTTATTTGCAATGTGCTGTTTGAACAGCGATGTGCCCAGTCTTTATTGGGCAAGACAACCTGCATGGATACAATTCAGGCTCATTTATTAATGTCAGCTGTTATGTAACAGTTGCACAGTGAGAACAATGCATACTACTAAAATTTACAACTAGGTCAGACTGCGAAGCATTTTACAACTATACACAACAATTCTGCAACCACACTGAAAGTTGGGGACACTGTAAGTTGGTCAAAATGAGCTCAGAGGACCATAGCTTGTAGAGAAGCGGTTCACTCGTATATTAATGGAAACAGTGATGTAACAGCTGTGGGGCATAGTCCACACCACGTCACTGTTCAGTCCGGTCAGACCTACGCACTCTTCCTGTAAAGTCAATACTGCAAATTCTGCAGAAAAGGCCTTATGTCATTCAAATTCCGATCAGACCTCAACCAGGGAATGATCACGCAAAGCTGTCACATCGCAGTTCACATCAATAAAGGGGGGTGTGAAATGGTTTCAGCACAGCTCAATATCTGATAAGATATCCACAATGAGACAGTTTCAACCCACAGGCAAGGCCTCAAAACACTGCGGTGCCGTGCAATGCTCAAGTTAAGGTCTATTTGCTGGAAAAATTATGAGATTTCCATGCTGACATCAATGTTACTGCAAACACAGCTTAGCTAATTTATCAAACGAGCTTCACGGGGTCAGCACGTCAACAATTTTGAGGCAAGGTGGATACCAGATACAGGGTCAGTTCAAATTCAATTAAAGCTGCACTTAACGATTTCTGACCACTAGACTGTTAAATAAATAAATCCCCTCTTTCATCCCTTTCTCTACACTGGGGGGTGGCATGTAGAAAATCTAAAATAAAGGGCAAAAAAAAAGTTTTTTAATGGAAATAAGGAAGACATTGACGTTGTTTTGGCAAAACAGCTAGATTCCTTGGATTGCTTTGTCTCTGAGCCTTATTTTGAAAATGTGGTGAAACTGGCAACGCTTGGCTACAAGGTAAGCATTGCTGCATTGCTGACTTATGAGGCGTTCTTTGTTTGGGGCTCTGAGCGAGTCATTTTGGTGGTTTTTAAACTGGATTTTGCATGTTGCACTTGCGCAATTGATATGAAATTTGTACATGTGTCTCTTAATGTTTGTGGTTGTTTGTAGTTAGACCCTACCTGCAGAATGTGCAGTTTCAGAGAAGCTTTGAATGAAGCTGTTGGCTGCAGACAACTTGCAGACACTTGTAAGCATGGGAAGAATAATGTTATTAGAGTTTTGTCAGGTTTAATCCATTCGTCATGCAATCAAACACAAATTACCGCTGCTAAACAAAACACTTCAACAAAAGAACTGTTGACACCTTTTCAAATACTGAAAAACCTTCAGCAGGACCGGACTGTGCAACCTCTGAAGAAATTACTGAGAATTTATGCTGCAACATTAACCACTGAACAGCATGTTCCACTGACATTTTGAATTGACTGAAATCGAATAGGATTGACTGGATTGACTGAATTGACTGAAACAGAACAGGGTTGACCTCAATCCTCCAGTACACACACAGTCAGGGAAAATTGATAAGCAAACCATCAATAGAAGTACACAAGCAAAACAGAAATCCTATAAAAAAAAAAAAAAAAGATTTCATTAACTCACGCCATGTGTAAAGCAGGGTAATAAAAGTTAAAGAGGAAAAGAAGATAAACCATTTAAATTTTAATTTAATCTATTTAAGCGCTAAAACAAAAATGATTTTGGTTATTCCTATGCATGCTTTTAAGGCATTTTCAACACATTTCATTTGGCATATTACATACAGAGCAATGAGATTTTTTTCTTCCCACAACCCTCTGAGTGCACACACACACACACACACAACTACACTTGCACTCTACACACAACTAGGCCCTTGCACTCTTTACTGCTTG
>OMLF01020680.1:43209-67154 GCA_900302615.1 Holocentrus rufus
TTACTGCTTGTAGTGTTAGTAAACCAAAAGATTTAAGCTTATTCTATTGTTGCACCCCCGCCAAAAAAGTATGCACTTATGTAACTGTATGTGGTTATACATAAAAATGGCAACAAAATGTCATACATTTCTCCCGAAGCTTGAGACAAAGAGCTAGATTCTGGTTTGTGATGACATCTAGAAATGCCTGAGCCTTTGTTTTCAATATGACTTGGAAATATGAGAACAGTTATTGGTTCATCTACAACTCACTGTATCACAATACAATACAGTGACACGATACCTTGCAGTACATGATTGGTAATACAATACAAGGGTCAATTTGGGGCATTTAAATGACAATTGAGCCTGGGACAACTTATCGATAAATCAGTAACAGGTGTATTATTGGCCGTAGCTCTTATTATATTTGAGTATTATATAGTTACACTCCTTGAAAATTCTTTAATTATTTCGGAATCTAAAAAAATAATAGTAATGGCCAAATTATAAAAGTTGCCACTGATCCCTTCAAATGAATACTGGATAGAGCCACATACATTCTATGGGTGACAGATGTCAGCCTCCCATTTAGTTTTAATGGAGCAGATTCAGGAAGTGTCTCTTGTTGACATAGCAGTCTGTTCTGATTTTAAATGTTCATAAATAATGATTGAACTATCCAGAATAACTCCATGTTAATTTTCTTCCATGGTGTGTTCTCCGTTGTATGCGCTTCATTGCAGGAAAATATGAAATAAAATGTTCATAATGCTGCATGGAGTTTTGGAAAGCTTGTTAAGGCAATACATCATAAGGGCACGGAGCTACCTTGCCCACTTCTGCAGCAGACCTGCAATCACTGCCAAGTCATCCAAGCTACTCTTGAAACAACTGGCTGAGACCACCAGCACTTCACTAAGTCCCCAATCCTGTAAATGAATGACACCTGAGCTGGCGAATGAATAAGTAATGCTTCAGGTAAGCGATTGAGTGCAGCAGCATGTTGTTTGGAACAAATACAACCGCAATGAGCAATTTGAGACGGCGGCAGCAGCAGCGCCCATCAAGAATGGTGACAGAAGATGTTTAATCAACAAGCCTGTGTATTTCAAATGGCGCTGGCTAACACCCTTGGACCTGGACCAGAGAGCTCAACTATTTGAGCAATTACATGACAAACAAGCACACAAGGTGCCTTGCTGAAAGATTCATTCTGCTTGCCTTTTTCAAGAGTAAAGGAACAACTTGGGTTTGGGTCAAACAGACAATCTGAGCTTGGCAGATTTAAAATAAGTGATGGGATGGAGGTCAGTCACAGTGGTAAAGTGGCAGTTACCTGAGTGGCATGCGAAAAAATCAATTTGACATTAGTAGGCCATTTCAGCACAATGTGTGTCCAAACATTTTTAAATGGACAGCGTATGATTGATACCACCTCCTTCAGTCAAAGACAATGTGCATTAGACTATTTTTTTCCCAGGGGAGGTTTACTAGGCATGCATGCTCTTTCTCAGCACCACAGCTAGTAGATGAAGGTTAAGTGCCTTGTTCAAGGCCACATCAGCGGCAGTTGTTCAGGGAAGGAACGCGCATCACTTTACAGTGCTTCGATTCACACTGCCTGCTCTAATTTTCCAAATTGGTCCTACTAAACAGAGATAAGAGCGCAATGATTGGACACACACACCTTCCAGCTGAGTTACTCACACAGACAAATGCATTCTAGCATACAGGACAATAATTAATTACAGTACCAAGATTAATCAGACTGCAGAGGAGACACAGCTATTTATAACATGATAAACACTGATGACTACATTAGTATAAACAGTTTGCTGCACAAATTGTATGTGTGAAAAGTACTTAGGCTATGTATCCACAATAATTAGACAAGTAGGAAAAACGTCGGAGAAAAAAAAAAAAATCTAATCTACACACCAAGTCTACAACATATTAGATCTACTCAGCTGTGTAAGGACTTAAAATGCTCTGCTAAATCTGCTATTTTGCCTTCATTTACATTTCCTTTTCATGATAAGTACAAGAGTTCAGCTCTTAAGTACATTTAAGAGGCTCGCAAAGTAATTCGATTCACCTTTCTGTTTCAAAGAAAGATCATCTGGTCTCAATATTCTGCACACTGTATGGTTTACCCTCCCCTGCTGTTACATAAAGTTGTTTTCTGCATTATCTTTATACAGATACTCTGACTGCAAAGTAAGCGAACCAAACTGGACTAAACTTTCAGCCTAACGGAACTGTGCTCCTACTCATTGAGGTCATATCCTGATCTGAGTTTTTTTTTTTTTTTTTTGCAACAGGATGGTGCAAAAAAATATTCATCAAACAACAGAAGGGCCCCCTTTGTGAGAGAGGATTTGAGGTAAGACATGAGCTGGAAATGAGCCATGGGTTCATTATTTCTCCTGCAATCGGCCACCCACATACAGACAATACGATTACAATTCACTGGTGTAGGCAGAAATGGATTGGTAAACATCTAAGCTATTATTTCAGCTATAGGTAAGCACTCGAGTGTGACATGGCTGCAGTGTAGCCTAAACACTGGTTACTCTACATTTCATGCACCATGTGAACTGCCTCAGTTTTTATATACATGAAAAGTTCAATCCCAAATTGCTACAGATCAGTTTTATGGTAAAAAGTTACCTAAAGTTCATCACTGCACATCTGTAGATATGCTAGGTATGTAAATGTATAAGGGGTTTCAGTTTCCCACAGGTCTTACTGAATTATTAGAAATCATTCAAAGTTTTTGTTAAGTACTGTAGGTGTTACCTTTATCTCACAGTGCATGTGTCATTTTGGAAGGAAAGTCTGAACATGCTGGTTAGATGTGATGCTAGCTTGCCCCCCAACCGTTACCCACCTTCCACAACAACAGCAACAGCTGAAGTCGGGTTACTGTCAAGCAGCAAGTGCAACGGCTGTAAATATATGAGTGTGGTCCTTGGTGTCCTGACCACATCCTCCCATCATTTCAGAAAAGCAGTTTCACAAGAACTGAGAGGTCTGACTGACAGCACTAAACAGGCTACCTTGTTAGCGCTGGCCCAGGCTTTCACAACCACCTTCTTACTCCAACATTCGATCAGTCACAGCTGCCAGCCAAAAAAACAATGCCTTGAAGAAAATATTGGCATGCAGACAAGGGCACGGCTTGCTGCATATTTGATTTGCTTTACAGCCTTCAGATTGGGAATCCTAGGCACCGCCTTCACGCAAGAGAAGTATGAATGATTATGAAATCTTTTTTTTTCTTTTGGGTGTGTCTATATGCAAAGCCACAACTCTTACTGGTCTGATTACTTTAACACTTCACATAAATTTAACCTCAAGGGTTAAACAAATTCTAAAAATTCTGATTTTAGAAACCTGTTTGTATTACTACTAGTTACACATGTTTATGAAGCTTTTATATAATTGTTTCAAAGGTTAAGTTATTAAATTTCCTTTATGGAAGTTGCTCAAAACTGTTTTCAAACAAAAAAATGCCTGCAGATGTTAGCAAACTTAGCTAGCTAATATTACTTTAGTGTAGAAGCAGAATAGTTTAGCTCTTTTCCTACACATTTCATTGATCATCAGTAAATATGGATGAAAAAAAGACTTCTTTCTATTGTTTCTAAAAAAATTCTTTCTATTCTTTCTAAAAATAAACACACATATCGGTTTGAACCATTCAAACATCTATTTTTGCACACTATGTCGATAAGAAGGCAAACCAATATAACAAAGACATAACTACTGCATTACATTGGGCATGAAACTCTCCCAGTGGAATAATCAATACAAACAAATCAGAACTGCACTGAAATAGGTTTGTTGAAAATAGTCAAAGGTACGAGACCGTGCACAAAATAATGTTAGGTGATAAGTGAGTTACAAGTCCCACAGCACGTTGCTTCAAGAAACAGCCAATCTCTAAACTTAAGATTCTGTTAACCACGCCGATGAAGTTGAGCAACAAAGCTTTGAGTTTACTTTATATAGATATTCTTCAATCATTTCACCAACTACGGAGCAGTATTTTGCTCCTGATTGCCACCACCGATCTGGAATACAATGCAGCATAATACTGAGTATATTTTGCGGTTTTAGCTGGTGTCTTCACCATAGTAATGGTTGTTGAGGCTAGTAGATACTGTAGTGTTTAGTGCTATTTGACATACCAAACAGAGAGATGCTATTTCTCAGAAACGTAGTTTAAACATTAAGAAGCAATGGCATATGGGTAAAATACTTCTAGAGCCTGCAGCTCTGCCCACTTCTCAACACTATTCAGAGAATAAACACATCTTCTACTTTACTGGCTAATGATGGAACGTTTATTATCAGTTATTGAAAATGCCAACATTTTAATGACAACAGGTTCTCAAGCTTTGAATTTTGGATACTTTTGTTTTCAAGATTTGAAGAAAATCCACTTCCTAATGAAGCATGACAGAAACATGCTGCAGGAGTTTTCACACTGGTGAACCAAAGCCAAAGAATTTTTACATGATAGATGTTAGAGCATCGTGCCTCTGGACTTTGGAACATGTCATACTAACATGGGTTATTATGAACCCCACCAGAGTTCTGGGCAAGACACGTCACCAAGCGCTGTGATTGGCCAGTCAATTTGTTGGCCTGTTGCTCATTTGCATATTCTTACTATTAGCCCTCACCCAACCAAAACCCCAAACTTAACCAAATGGGCATCTCGTGTCCAGAACTCCAGTGGGATCCATAATAGTGCATGCTACATGGTTTAAATTGTCGTTCAAAAACATAATTCAGGCATGATGCTGGAAATTTGTCAGCCATGACAAAATTCGGTCAGAATCAGTTAGAATTAAGTAATATGATCCTGGCATAAGAGGAACTTAACCTCACTTTCATTTTAGATCCAACCTGTCAGACTTTCCCATCCATGTCACGACTCATTAGGATGTTTGTCCATCTCTTTTTGGTCCTGAGCAAATACCACAAAATGACTGCGTATGGATCCATGGTGCCTATATGACCCATTGTACATATTTTACACGACTGGCCTTCACCGTGCAGTCTGACTTGTTGCATTTAGGTCACTATTAATAAGCTAAACTGCATTATTAGTTGACTGGATCCCCTGGCACTAGACCACCATGTGGAAACCTCTGGACCAGTCAGAAGCATAAGACAGGGGCATTTATCTTGATACAGTAGCAGTGAGATGTTTGTTAAAATAGGGTGCTATATAAAGACGCCCCTCTCTTTCTCTCTCTTCCAACAAAAAGTTTTGAGTTGAATCCAAATAGCATCTGAAATACATTCTGACATTTATATTATTCAAATGATTTTCCGCAAGTTCAGTGTAAGATTTCTGTCTCCTCCTTTTTTATTCTAAGGCGAAAAAGTCTATAGCTCACAGGAGTGGACGTCCCACTGAAATAAATTGCACTCCACAGGCCTGGGAACTGAGACAGGTCCTTGTGTAGTGAGAGATTACTTGGAGCTTTACAAGGCAGAAATGTCAATATTACCCCCATCAATCTTCAGGCAGAGAGCGCGTCAAAGTTCAACACCCTCAATGTGCCAAGAATGTGTTGCCTGTAAAATCTGCCAGAGAAAAAGGTGAGTATCTGAACCCTGTCCTGTGCCAGAGAATGTAGCCGACCAGACGCAGAGAAATCTCACTGACGTATGAAGTCATGGACCTAATGATGTTATTGATTTTGTGCTGTAACAAAACGATTAGGCCATCAAAATAACACATTTTTCCTCATCTGTCATTTTTAACATTGCATGCATTGTCATTTGATGAGTGATCCTCAAAGATCTTACATTACCCAGAGTGCATATATTTTTAATTTGGGTGGCCCCAGGAGGAATCCAATGCTAATCAATGATCACTGATTTACTGACCTAGTTCAGACAAATGTGCAAAAACATCTATTGGGACAGCAACAATTACAAATGAGAGGCATGTTTTTTGCACTTATCTTTCAGGGTTTAGTTCTTGATCTATGCTACAGAAGCACTCTGTAAGTGAAGAAATAATGAATCCAATTTGAGTAACACCCTTGCCACCACATACAAAAACATGTTCTTTCACAATCTTCAGACTTGAAATTAGGACAGCAATCCAGGCAAGACTTTCACTACAGAGTTGCAGACTTCATGTCCTGGAAGCTTACGACATAGCATAATGCTATGTGAGGAAGTTAAACCATACAAAATACAAAATTCTTTTGTATTACTTGGGCAATACCCTAAAGCCCAAAACACAGACAAACAGATGATGAGCAACAAAGACAACAAAGCACCATTCTGGACAGACATGAGTGAAATATGTTTCTTTTACCAGTGGTAGGTCTAGTTCAATCTCCATTTGTTTCTTTACACACATCTCTGAAACACACTTATGTGTTTGCATTTCGACAAAGGGATCAGAGTGCAGGAGCAGCGCCAGGATCAGGCAGAAATACAAAGTCTTGCTTGTGGATTTTGATCACCAGGTCGCTTCCATTTCTTTTCCAGCCAAAACAATGACACGGCTTTAATTCTGTACATCCTATAGGCTACTTCACTGCTTATCACAAATGTTAAAGGCAGTGAGGAGGGGTTTAAACATCAAAGCCACAAACTCTATAACATCTTAATGAGATAGTTATGGTGTATTCCTAAGACACTTTACATAGGCTGCAATTCCACAAGATATTTTACTGATTGATGTCAGACCAGCCCTTCAATTTTACATATACACTTGTGTTGTACACTTTCATAGAGGTACTGCAGCCTATATAAACTAAATTGCCCAAATTTCCCTTGGGATGAATTAAGTATATATCTATCTGTCTACCTATCGATCTATCTCCCCTCTCGATCTGTGTGCATGTGCATGTGACAGAGAAAAGAGATAAATATCTGAAGCATGCTTTAGCTTCAAATGCCATTTTCTCTTTATGATAGGCACATCAAATCATTGCCAAAAGCCTATATTCAAGACCAAATGAAAAGAATAAGCTCTGCTACACTACCCATCAGAAAATGTTAAGTCAAAACACAGGATATGGCTCTGGTGATCCTATTACTGGCCTGTATTATGAAAGCCACCTATTTCACTTAAGCATGATTCACATAGGCGAGGTTGCTGGGAAAAAAAATCCAGGCAAATGATGCAGACTATAAAGAGGCAAATGAAATCAGAGCACAGATTTTGCATGGTGAGTTACAGTCAGTGGCATGAAGGTGTGCAGGTTGAGACACCAAGAATGAATGGCTCACACAGAGACTGCAACTTCAATGTTTACCTTGATAATGCTGCTCCTGCGTGGTGTTCCAGATTTGGCATCCAATCCGACAGAGGTGTTGGCGGCTTCAAGCCCGGCTTGGCTGCCAGGTACGGCGACGGATCCTGAGCCGACCATGTTTGCTGATATCCCACAGTCCCCGTTCAAGACCGACACTTCGCAATGCGTCTTGCCAGCTGCCTCGTCTTTGGGCACGGCTGCATCCCCGGGATTCAATGGAGGCGAGCCGTCGTCCTCCCCAAACTCCGCCATAGGCACTTCTAGCACACAGACACACACACTAGCTGGCAAGCTGCTGGGTAGCACAGCCTTGTGTTTCAGCTTTCCTCCGATTTCCTGCCTCCCCTACTGCCTCGTTAAAACATCTGCACAAAATCCTGCCGTATCATCTCTCGGTGCACATATCTGTCAGGTTCCTGTAAGCAGAGAGGGTTGCTCCATGAATTGTGCTCTGTGAAGAGAAATCACACCGATTGGCACAATTAGGCAGCATGACATTAGTAGTAGCAGCTATTTAACGTCCTGCACAGCCGTGTAACATGGCATGAAAGCTGAAGCCGTCAGCGTTCCGCTTTAGTCACTGATTTCGTTTGCATTGGAAACGGGTGTAAGGATCAATGCAACGTTGTCACTGCAAATACAGTATGACAAAACGCATACAATGAGAGAAGCATGTTTCCTCATAGAGACCTGTGCATTTTCAACAAGTTGACCATTTTCGATCCGTTTTCTTCGTTTTCTTCCCACAGACCGCCCCGCTCTGCTGCCCTTTTATTACAGTAATAATAGTAACTCGCCCCCGTAAGCTCGGCGGTAGTCGGCAAATAACTGCATCTTAAAGTTTATAGTTGCAACAACTCGCCCACAAAACTCATGCTTTTATACTTGCCTTTTGAAGTGCCTTCTCTCCAGAGGAAGGGTGGTCTTCCGTAAGTTATTGCTACAGCTCAGAGTGACCAGAGTGCCGCTGCCCGTCTGTCTCTACGGAGTCTATGGGCGCTAGTTAGCTTTCTAGCTAACCTCGCCTGCTAGCTAGCTGTGTTTGACTTAACACATTCAACTCAAAGTCCACGCATCACCAGTTGCTAGCCAGGATAGCGAAAATGGTTAAAGGGCTGTGTTTGGGTAGCCCACAAAATCGACGACTACTAACTTAGTCAAATTAGTTTTAGCTTAATTAGCCATACGGTTATGGGTAAGTACTTTTTAAACAATCACATATAACGATTAACGTTACTGGCGAGTAACGAAACGCTGCTCCCGCTGCACAAAGTTGTGTATGGCTCGTGAACGCGCTACAGGCAGTCTTGTCAATAAACTTAATTGTTTTTTTTCACTGACAGGTCCGCGTGCCCATTCTGCGAAATAAATGCATTTTTGTATAGACATAAGTTTGGAGACATCTTCGACATCAACTGTATTTGCATATGTGCTGAAATTCAATATATTTCTATTGACATTGCACATTCATTTTTTATTTACGAGTATATCCAAATTATATTTTGTCCGCTTTCATCTACATGTAAGCTATACGAATACATTTGTACCCATTTTAAATGTAAGTCTGAACATTTTCAAAGTGGAATTTATAGCCTATATATTTTCCTTTGAGTTCCATCTTTTCTGTAAGTTTAAGTAACATTCCTGTTTATCAAATAACCCATAATCGACAAGGCAATAAAGTCTGTCACAACTTATAATGTTTACGTGGCCTTACAGTTTTTACGCGTGTGTGAATGCATGGATAGGATGGCCCAGTCCTAGGGTTGATAGACAACTCCATACATATTTATCTTTTTTGTGGTTTCCAGGGTATTTCCAGCACATCAAGTTTTTTTTTTTTTTTTTATCACAACAGAAAGTTGCGTGCGACCAAACAGAATAGTACACAACATCATTTCTGCAGTTCTGAGAAGACCAACAGCAGATGCTATACGTGTGTGTGTGTGTGTGTGTGTGTGTGTGTGGTTACTCGGTCAGATAAATACAAATAAACCACACAGTGTGAGATAGAGAAGTAGGGGAGTGTGGCGTGTGGCACATCAAAATGTTCTCCAGTTTTCTTCAACATCATCTCAGTGTTGTACAATAGAGTCATCTGCTGGTGTGTTTGGGTTACTGACTTTTTATCTTTGCTATATCAGGCAGTATTGTAGTTTTAACATTTTGTCTTTTCAGTCACATTTTCATACCCAAGATTTGCTTGATAATTCAGAAAATCACTGGGAATATTTGCCCATTTATTCTAAATGATAGTTGATTGAAATACATTCCAATCTTAAATGTTCAAATTCATGTAGATATCAGAAGTGTGATGATAGTTACCCTCTGTGCATCATTAGAAGAATTTTAGGTTGTTCATAATATTATACTGTTATACTGTACAATTTCTATGTTATAAACATAACAACCTACACTTAATCACAGTACAGAATGTCTACCTGAGCAGGATATTGGACTCTTTCCACCACTGATCCTTTGTGACTTTGCCAGCACTGTCTTCTTACCCCCATGTATTGACCTGCACCAGCTGCTAACAAATGCTATAGGAGGTCGGTGCCTATAGACTCTGATCCTACAACACCACCAGTTTGAACTTGCAGCTTTGCAATCAATCTCTACAGCCCTGTGTTAGCCCTCTGCCTTACTGTTGTTGTACCAAGATGAAAATCAAACAAGTTTGAGGAATTGGCTTAACCTTTTTTTTTATTTCACAGATCCCCCACTGAAAAAAACATATAGATATCAAGTCAAAAACATCAAATCAAAAACATATCAATTAAAAACATTAGTAATCAACCTATTAAAGCAGTGTTTGTTGTCCTTGAGATTGCTAATTTTATAACTGTCTTAAGTCCTCTTTTGTGTATTGAGGTAACACTACTTTTACATTGATACCAGTCTCCTGGGTAGTTTCCCATCATGAGTGTGTCCAAAGTTCAATCATGGCAGACAACAAACAATGCTGTGTCCTTGTCATATTTAAAGAAGTGAAAGAGTGGGTTGGCGTCTCACTACCATAACGTAAGCATGAACTCATTAGAATGGCTGCATTGAAAATTATTTTTAGATGTTGGTTTTGTCAACCATAAATGAACAGCAGCATTTTTCATAAGTGGAAGTGTGTGTCACTGGGAATATACATGAACTGTTAATTTGGAATTTTTTCTTTTTTGTTTTGTTTTGGAGGGTGGGGGGTATTTCACCGTATTGTTTTCTTGTTGCACTGTCACACTTCTGCAATTCATGACACTCAGTGGGAAATACCCCCACCGCCCCCCACCCACCCAAAAAATCCTTCTACTAATTACCACTAGGAGGCCGACATGAACGGCTTTCTGTCGTCAGCAGGCTTTTTTAACAGTGAATTCAGAAGGACATTGAAATCATATAGGGTCCATGCTGCAAAGCTCTGATGAAATCTTCAAAAGGCGCTTAACTGGAGATCAATAAGGTTCGCTTTTCAACTTTCTCTTTAAGGCCCTTAACAATCAATTTTCCAAAGAAATCCTCTATTCTTGGGTCACAGGCATCACATTATTGGCTTACATTAAATAACAAACTGCCTCTCCTCACAGCCAAGAAACCAACAAAGGAATAAAAAAAACAAATATATTCAGAACAAACTTGGTGCACAGTACAGTCATATGGTTTCCAGGCTGATCAAATGAAAGAGCAGGGGTTTTTCTTTAGCCTATTGGGATGATTTCATCGGTGCATTTACATGCAGCGGGACACCAGGCATACACCAGGGGGTTACTGCATCCGTGCCGTTCTTTCAAGCCGGGACAGTTCAGGAACTTGTTTATATAAGGACAGGGATTAGCTGAAATGGAAAAAAGGCAATATAAAAGTTAATTAGCCCTTTGCTTATCTTTGTGGATTACTTTGCGAGTTTCACCATTTCTGGTATGTTTTTGTCACAATATCTGATACTTACTGCAGAGTTTATTTTCACAGGCATTGGGACATGAAGCGCACGGGGGCCCGGCCTTATATGGCGGCACTCTCCTGAAGTTCCCCCTGTTAAATATATTAAACAGATATTGTGAGTCTTTTGACCCTGAGTGCAGCAAAGTGCTTAAACGTTGATGTCTAGACAGTTTTGTAATTAAGTTTTCGTTCCTTCTCAAGAGACCAACATTGACATTTTGACACCTAAAAGTCACATGTGAAACAAACTGACAAGTTGTGGGTTTTTGTGGGTGTGGAGGGTGGATGTGAGTCAAAGACATACGCTCTGTAATAATGGCAGCCATAGAAATAGATGTTGCCAGGGCACAATGTCGCTCCACAGCCGACTTTGTAGGAGCTGTACCACACCACCTGAGAAGAAAAACGTCACTGTTTTTAGTACAACACAGATATGGAAGCATCTGCATTAATCATGCATTTGCTCAAACTAAGTCTGTTAGGGATTTTTTCTGCTTGAAAAGCACGTTGGTGTGACGATGGTAGAATTACAATAATTTATCAAAATCACAGTCCCTGTATTTTCTCAAAAGATATATAAGAGTGTAAAAGCAAGATTGTTTTTTGTGGGCAGTGGTGCAGTCATGAACAAAATATTATTTGATCAATGTGATTAATTACTGCAGGTTATCAGCATGTCTTATGCAGCAGACAAAGCGCACAGGGAATGTTGGTCTTGAATCGTCCTCTGATGTGATTTTTTTGGGACATGACTTACAAATAGATTTCAGGCTTCACTCTCCATTATAATGTGAGCTCAAACTTCGACTCATGTGGCAAAAATATAGCAAACATGTCCATCTTCTTTTAAGGGAGGCTCACTTCTGTATAAATTTGGACTAAACTGTTCAAAGTCACTGGAATTGCATGGGAAATCAAGGATGGGCTGAAACTTAAACCTGCAGTACGCAATGTTTCAGCTCTGTATGATTTGTCTCCCTCTTGTGGCGATAAATTAAATGCTGGTTGAAAAGTGCACTTGTGGGTCACATTCAATCTTCTCGTGCAAAGAGAAAAATTGAGAGTCATGGAATTGTCAGGCAAGGTAATTAGCTAGGCTACAATTTATGTTATAAAATTCTAGCAGGAATTGTGAAGTGTAGTTGCCGTAAAACTTGTCAGATTAACTCTGCAATTGCACATAAATGTCTACGATAATGCACAATTCAGGGAGTTTTATTGGTGTGTGTTCGGCTTAATCATCATTGTGTAAACTCGTTTGGCATTAGGTTATAAACAAACATTTACAGTTTAAGTTCTGTACTATACCTGTACATTTTGCTTTAATCTTCCTGTGTTGTATTTAGGCTTTAAAACAACAAATGTAAATGTACAAGTAGTGAAATTACTGTTTGGCTTTTTGTTGATGCTGCAAGTAGAACATCCTGTGTTCTGTTAGAGAAATTTTCACACTAACCCATTCCAGCAGATTCATGTTATCACTGCAACAAATTACCTGTGTGTAATGACCGATAGCTTGGCCGTTGGTGGATCCGTTGGGATACTGGTAATGTGCCACCTCGCTGTGCCAGGCATTGATGACGTCCGTCCATGAGTGAGGCGCAGAGGCATAGAACAGATTCTCGCCTAATGCATAGCCTGCATGAAACAAACAGGAGTATTGACTAATGGATGTCCACAAATGCAGTATTTTGTTTTTTTTTTTTTATCTCACAATAGATTAAGTTCCTATGAATAAAAACACTATAGGGTTCATTGAACGGTCTATTGATGATAATCTCCCAGATGATAATACATCCCAGTCCGTGTAATTTGTTATTAAAAGAAGGCATTAAGATTGGAGATAAGATAGCATTCACTGCGGCCGTCAAGCACAAGGTCATTAAGCTCACATGGAACTTGCAAGGAACCCTGTAGCTTATCTACCCCAGGCATGACATCCGTGTAAGGACACCGAGTTTTAGATTTGGACTTTTAATTTGAATGCGTCTCAGAGATATCAGTGTCTGGCGCACGTGGAGAAAGGTAGCTGGGCAAGAGAGAGGGAAAAGAAGGAGGAATATACCATTGAGCGTGCGGCTGCTGACTGGCCCATGACCCAAAATGCACTTGTCCACCCAGGTTCGGGCATTGGCTGCTATCTCCTCACTCCAATTCTGTAAGTGAAAGATAAAACAGAAAGAAAAATCAAGTGTCATTTCAAGCTGAGAAACAGACCATTTGAAAAGACAGATGCCCACTCTGGCTTCAGAGTAAATCATATTCGGGGTCACTAAATATAGGAGTCGTTGTGAGGCTTTTGCTTACAGGATATTGCTTTTGAAGACTGAACATGATGAATTTCCAAAATAGATTTATAGTTTAGGCTTGGTGAGTGGCTGTCATTCAACCAGAGCATCCTTCCATGACCCACGAAAAAACAACCCTACAGGTTGTTAGCTTCCACAGAAGCGTTTCCTAAGTAAGTGTAAATGATGTAGCAGAAAGAGCAAGAAAGCACAAGACTGTCACGTTGGACATCTGTGTCTGAGTCTGAGCAAGACCAGTATTTGTTTCTGAGTGTTTAGGTTTAGTTTTAGTTTCATTCATGTATGCGTTTAATCAATTAGCTTTGGTGCCTAAACGTAACCAGTGTTGAGTGTTGCCTTTAAGGAACTTTAAGAACGGATGTGTTGAATTCAACTTGCCTTCCCGTTTAAGACAAAACAGTGGGGCTGTCATAGAGCCCAAAGCTAAAACTGAGTTGCAAGTTTGTCTTTTTGTCATTTTCTGCAGAACCCTTTCGCCTCTTTAAAAACGGAAGAAAACTTCTTGATTCTCCCATCGACTGCCACATATTGTCACAGTTCATGATGACTTTCCAATGGACGGACCTGGTCCTGAGATCATGAGACACTCTACATATGGAATAGATGGTAACCCACTGAATACAGTGAAGAAATGGTATGTTTTCCACTGTAATCAACATTAAAATGACATTGTGCACGACTATCTTATGATAGGAGTGAGGATATTTATTTGCAACAGACCTTGGTCAAATGGTACTTGCACATAATTTGTATGATTTAGTTTAAACCGGCTGGGAGAACCAGATGGGGTTCACGGTTCACTGCACGAGGACAATTCATGTTGCGTCAGGTAAGCTGTCAATGACAGAAATATACAAAATTGACCTCAAAATACCTGCTCATTTTTCATTTTTCAGGCAGTGCTGTGCAGCAAACATCACCCATCTCGTACTCCAAGCAGGTGGAAAACAAACGCTGAGCATTATTTGCAAACCCAGTTTGGCTCAGGTTTGGTCTTGTTAAAATGTAGAGAGAAGGTGTAACTTGCCATTAACAGCATGTCAGCAGCAGTGGGCTCCACCGCCCTCCTGAAGGCATTGTGCTGGTCAACAATCTCCGCCTGAACTGTTGCGTTTTCTGTGCAAATATCTGCAAACACACACACACATATGAGAAAAATTGAAGAACAAACACTACACTAAATCCGTAATAATGTGATATTTACTCTAGTGGATTAATATCCATAATATCACTACGCTGCTTTAATGTCAGAAATGGTTCACATTAATAAAGTAAGATATATTCAGAGTTTTGCCAAGTCCTATAATCTCTGTGAGACTGGCATGGTTTCAGATGTGCAGACATAAAATACCTCTCTAAAGTGGAGCATGGCTGATGCATAAAATATCTTGTACTTACCTGCCTGTGGACACAGCATGCCGTCCAGCAAAGGACATTTCAAAATGAGAAGAGATTCAAGTTAGGCTCTCATCAATGAATATGGAATACTGATTTGATAATGTAATTCACTTTACTTCCAGTCCATGGACCAGGACAAAGTGAAAGATGACTTATTGGCATCACAGCTTCCTAAAATATTCAAGAAATTGCTCACACTTCTTTATCATTATTATTGTAATTATTATTTTTTACTTACCACATTACAGGCAGAGCACGCTGTGTGGAGTGTCAAGATGCAGATCAGAAACACAAACATTTTCCTGGCTGGGGAGAATGGTGCCTATGTACTGTAGAGTAAAAAAAGAAAAAAGGAATAGAAATGAAGACATACAGTAGTATAGACCATGATTTCTTTCTCTAATTTTTTTCAGTGATTGGGTATGTGATAGAGCATTATTTTCTTTTGTTCTTTTTATTTATCAGATCTGATCTACCAATTTTCACTTGGCTATGCTCAAAATTGAGAAACAAATGGAGCAAATCCTTTCAGCCCAACAAATTATTTTGCTATTATATTGAAGGTCATGCCAGTGTGCTTCCCTCTGGTATTTGATATTTCCCCTGAATGAATTAATTTCTAATCAAAAGAAAAAATAAGATAAACTCCGAACTGGGAGGCGTACCTGCTCTTGGGTCTTCAGAGGGTGGTAACTTGGCACTTGCTTCTCCCTCCTTTTATAGACCCGGCTCAGCTGCCCACCTCAGTATTTACAGTGTAAAAAAAAATGCAGTGGTGGCATTATGCAGGCGAGTACACAGATAATAGACAAAATCAAGAAACAAGGCTATCACTCAGCAGTGTGGAGGCTTTTTTATTGTGAAGAGCACAACTGACAGGGAGTAAATATGACATTGTAAGCCCTGAGGTGCAATAACTACCTGACATATTGGTTCACATTTACTCAGCATAGAATGGCAAAGCCCTCTTGAGGAAAGGGTAAATAAAAAAGAGCATTGGTCGATTACAAGAGGTTATACAAGTGGATTTTAATCATACAGCTCATGTAGGTTGAGTACACTCCCATTGTTTGTTTTGGCATGAAATACCACACATCAGAAGGTGATTTGGATCAGTGTCTTTTTATAGAGACTGGGCGGCGTTGTGTATCATTTGCATTAGACTTTATGTGACGTTTATAAACATTTGTCCATGGAGCAACCCATATAACAGTTTTGTTTATCTATAAGGCAAGTTGCTTATAGAGCAAATAAAGGGAAAATCCAGAAGGTCTTAAATTAGAAGTGCAAACTCAGAGGTGAAATCTGAGATAGCATATCTGTAATGTTATATAAGCAAAAATGGAACGTGGGATGTGCTGGTAACTTGTACAACTCAGAAGGTTACTTTGAAAATGTCGTTATGTTGCACAACAGTTATTACCAGGTTATTAAAGTAATAATGCTGACATTTTCATATAAATTCGTTTACATTTTGTTACGCTTTAGAGCTAGTTGGTATGACACAAAGCTGATTCAAACTGTGGTCAGTTCATGAAAACTTTTACATTTGCTGCTCTAAGCACTGGATGGTGAGTTGGTCTTCCAGTTAAAAACCCTCTGCTGCACAGGAAGTGATGTGTTTTTTGTTTCCGGGAGGAGAAGTAGCATTTTTTTTAAGTAAATTCTGTAGAAGAACTGTGTTAGCATGAGCAGTGATGCAACCATGCAAACCAGCAACACTAAGAGAAAGACATCACAGGTCACACTGTTTGATTGGAGATCTCTGAACAAAGTGGGGAAAAGAAAAAAAACAGCGACTGTCACTCTCATGGATTACCACTTTAAATTAGGGAATCAATAATGTATTCATTGGATGACCTCAGCTCAGTAACTCAGTCTGATTACCTTCAGTTAGTTTTGGATTAGTTTGCCTTCAATTTGAACTTCAATGTGAAGTACATTTTCACTTCATTAAAAACTGAGTCACTTATGTACAACCATGATTAACTGTTATTTAAATCATATTTCTCCAGAACCTCAGGAAGAGTAGCTATTGCATAAAAGTATAATGTGGGTCCTAATGAACAAATAAATAGTCGACACTTTTTATTAATTGGAGTGTTTTATGTCAATCAGTCAACATGTAATACATTTTTAGTATTTGGAGTATTCTATATGTACTACATGTAATCATTACTTTCCGCCCTGGTAACAATTGGAGGCAAATATTTTAAAAGTGAATATCATTAATATCAAATGCACTCATACAGATGTAGTGGTTGTACAACTTCCTTTTGTAATGTCTGGCTGCTGCACTAAAAAGGGGAACAGTGAGGGGGGAAATATTTCAAAAAGACTATGTTCTCCCAGCAGGCACAAGGCATGATTAGTCTTTTGAGAGCTAATAGCTTTATGCTACAGCGTTTCCATTCAGTTTTACCATGTGAAATGAAAAAAAAAAGTCTTTTTGCATGGCTGACACTGTAAAGAAGCTTTGTTAAGCAGAATTTTATCTTCGGGGCGACCTTGCATGCAGAACATAATACATTCCACCGTGTTGATTCTTGATTGTGCTTCCTAATGCACAATTACTATTATGCTGCTATCACCTCTCTGCTTTATTATTTGTATTGTATTATTTGTCACACAGCACAGTGGGCAGTTTCAGACAGGTTGTACACTGGGTGTTAAGCTAACTCTGAGCTAGGTGGTTCTGTTTATTCTTCTGTATGCACGAGCATTGCATGAGTTTTTCATGCAATAACAGCAAACCAATTAACTGCAGAACTTTTGGATAAATTTTTTTCACCTTTTTGAAATGCTTATGCTAGTCTCTATCTTCACATTTAAATAGACACAAATATATTAAAGACTCCAGCAAAAGTTATACAATAACTGACAAAGCTATACAATAACTGAAACCAGCTCCATAACTTGTAAACCAGCAGTACAATAGCAAGTAATGGGAACCGGTGTACCTTTGCCCTGCACGATCAGAACTGTCAAAGGTTTGTGTGGTGATGGATATTCGTGGGTGCTGTACCTGTGTACTCATGGCGTATCTGTGTACAACCAGATATGTTTTTAATGCGAATGAAAAGCCCTGACACACTGTAAGAAGTATGGACAGCATTTGAAATAATGGTGGTCATTACTGAAAACAAATCCAGGCAGCCTTTAGCTGAGTGCAGCTACAGGCAGATTTCCTCGCCTGAAAACTGACAGTCTGATGTAACATTCCTCAGTTTTACCTTGTGGAAATTATTTGTGAGAGACATCAGAATCTTTTGTTGTTCACTGCTATTGCAGAATCCAGATATCAAATCTTCAGAGAATCATATGATGTTGAATCCCTGATCGTCCAAACAAACTACAAGATCCATTAAATGGCAAATGGTGCAGCATAAAAAGTTTATTTATACACAAAATGCTTTCATCAAACATTTCATCATGCACCAAGTCAGCCTGAACAGGTCAAGCAAAGAATGATTTTCCCTTCAGTTTTCTTTTTCCTCAAGTTGAGAAGCATTGCCCTATTACATAGATGAGCTTGGCAGCACACACAAGCACGCAATCTAGACTGAGAATGAATGATTCATGCAATATCCATCCATGTGGGTTATTTCTGAAGCCATGTTGAAACCCTGAAAAATGCTAGTATTTCAGTTCAGAATGCTAATGGAAGAGAATCACATTTGACTTGATGTTTGCTATTTCTTATTTTACCAGCTCCTTGTTAAAATTTTATTTACACATTACAGTGTGTAAAAACTGGCTCGGTGAGCCAATCAATAAGGAAGAAAGTTCCAGTTTATTTAGAGCCCGTTTGATCACTGTTACAGTCTCATAGAGGTTTACAAGCCCACACTTTATAGAAAACAAACCGAGAACCCCCAGACCTAAACTCTCACAAAACCACAGAGGCCACAAAGGGGAAAATTTAATAGAAGGAAGCCCATTCCAAGCCAACCAGGAGCACAGTGGACAATAATTAGCTCAAATTAAGTTGAATTATGAATCAAATACAGCCAAATAGTTAAATAAAAGAACAACCAAATGAATCAAATCAATATCAGAATAAGACACAAGAATAAACGACAAATAACTAGACAAAGCTTGAATCAGTGAGCAGCAGCACATGATGATGATCAGCCACCAAGCTGCAGCAACAAAACAACAAAAACATAAACCAAAACTTGCACCAGTGTACTGTTTTATTTAATTTGTGTTTTCCATCCAATCAAATTCACCGACTTAATTCATTAAGAATTTGACAAGTACAAACCTGCAGAATTAACCACGATTTACCCAAAAGAGATCTTATAAGAAGATTGTTTTCAGTTTGATGGACTAAAACCTTCATATCCTTTGCCAGTTATTGCAGAGGTATCAGTACTTTCCACTTTAAACACTGGAGGGCACTGCCACCTCTCAGTTGCAGAGGGGGATGTGGCAGCAGCTTTAAGGTCCAATGCCTTCAATATCACCGAGCGCTCCCTATGAGTGAGTGACTGAAGAATTTAAATAGAATGTGAGTCTTTCAATTCAGCACACGGGGACTCATTTATGTCCCCTCATTGATGTGTTTTGTTCCACTCACCATCCAATCCAATCAGCCGTCTAGATGAGTCGTGAGCCGCTCATGTAAAACTGATGCTTTCACAAACACCAGCTTGCACAAACACTATGCTTGGCTGCCCATCTTTATAACTCATCTCACATTATTTGTCCCGTTTGACTCGTTCCACAGTTCCCCTCCGATGGGAAAATGTCGGTGAAGATCGTTCGGCAATGTGCCCTCTGCGGTCGTCTTAGCAGTACGGTCAAGTATTCACGACCCCCGGTTCCGGGACACTAAACATGCCTAATTTGCACTTCAACAATAAATCCACTGAAGTGTAAGCTCTGATGACAACGTTATGTCGGCCTAAATGTGCTTTCATGCTCAACATATATATAGTTTTTGTTTCTTTTCCTTGTGTATTAAGTAGGTACTACACAAGCCCAGTCAAGTCAAATCTCTCTAATCTAATATTTGACGTAATATTATTTTAAAAAGGCCATACTCTTATTTTAGCATATATTACACTGTGCAGAAAACATACAGAACACAGACTACATAGGAAAATGCACAGGTCACCTTTCGTTACAATAAATATGTCAAAGCATATCAAAATCAGAGTCCTCACTTTACTGGATTTGACGATGAAATAGAACATTTATTTAAGGCATTATTTCCAGATGTTCCAAATCTTGTAAGATAAGATAAGATAAGATACTCCTTTATTAGTCCCACAATGGAGAAATTTCAGTGTTACAAGCATTGTACTTTTATTTTGAAGGCTGGTGTCCTCAAACGGGAGTTCTTATTTTCTATTATCTGAGCCAGTGTAACACATGTGAACTTATCCACAGGGGAATAATAAACAATAATTTGAGCAAAAATATTGTGCTTGTCAAGTCGGTGCATTTCATTTTCCGACGGCACATAAAACTGGTGTTAAACCTTGTTTGAATGGATTAATGTGTTTATTTTTAAAGAAAGCTAATCAGGGAGTTATAGATATTTAAACAGTGACAGGAGGCGAATAGCATTGGAGCCATTCAGACAATATCCAGAACAGCTACAACAATGAGAAATCACTAAGTTAAATAATATCAAATATTTAAAAATTTGTGAACCATCCCTTTAAAACATGTTGGGAATTGCGCTGTGGGCGATCATTACTGTTCTTCAAGCCTCAGCGCAGTCGGGACCGCTTCAGCATCCTGGCAGCTTTGTGATTTCATTTACTTCCAAGGGGCTGGAAAACCAGGCAAGCGTCCACTCAACATTAACGGTTCAACTTTCCTTTTCTTCCTCTAATTCCATTCTCCAGTTCCTCCGTGGTTGTGTCAAAGTTTGGACTGCCAGAACGGGCACTTTCCCTTCCAAAGTCAAACCTTTTCCATGTGAAGGTACACAATAACGCTAAAAAAAACCCTTCCTAATTAGATGCATGTTGCTCGGCTCTAGACTCTAGATATGTGTTGGCAGTTTGCTTTCAGGAGGGCTGATTGAAGTCTAATGGGTCTTCCCGATAAGACAGCAAAGAGCAGAAGGAAATCTCCATCTTTAAAAGCGATGCATCATTAATTTGTGGCCTGGAGTTAGGTTCTCCTAGCAACATTTGTGCAACACCGTGAAGGTTCCCCTTGAAAAGGCGAGCTCTGGTGAAAGCAGCTATAAGCCTCACAAATGAGCAAACGAATCCCCTATTAGGCGAGGGATGACTTTGAGAATAACCCAATGTCATGATCGCATTGTGTAGGACTGGCAGCTCCTGTCACTAGTGTGTCGAGCTCTTTACCATTAATCAGGGTAATTGATGACTCATCCAAGGCAAGTCATCTCTCTTCTCTCACGCCGGCTTGTTATCCAGTTAGGTCGTCCTCAACTCTGTTCCCGCTGTCACAAATCATCTCCGCGCTTTGTTCATGAATAATGACTCTAACTGTAAATGTAAGTGATCATGAATCAATATTTTCTGCGCAATTGAGTCAGTTTCATTAGCTGAGTGTATTTTTGACAAGTGCCATTTGTTTGGATTTTCATTGTTTGATTGTTTCCACTTTTGTCTCTGGCATGTTCCTTACATGTAATACATACAATGCATCCTTACAGGCAATGATGTAAAGCTGCCCTGTTTCTTCTGAAATGTGTAAAACAATAAATAAATAAATCAGACAAAATGTTTTCGACATTATTTATTCCAGGAAACATCATTGGCAAAAGAAGTTGCAATTTAAGGAATTCTCTTAGATCAACACACTGTTAGGTCTTGGTCTTTTTAAGAAATGTAAATATATTAATCCAAAGCATTTCATATTGATTCAGGCCAAAGTCGGAGCAATTCATTCTATTTATTTCTTTTTGCAGAATGGTGCAGTTGAATCGGCAGAATCTATATTCAAGGCATCAGTGCAATGAATGAACTGTTACGCCCCTAATTGTTGGTTTTATTATTCTGTGCAGTGGTACAAAACTGTGTTTTTTACCCAGAACTTTTACATTATCTTCGCAGAGAAGAGGCAAAGCAAAGGAAATACCGGCCATTACAGAAGATATTGTGATGACACACTTCTTGCTGAAAGGCTAAAAAGTGCAAAAATGATGTTCTTCAAACACTGATTACTACACCTTTCATTGTATCTTATATTTATTTGGTGTGGTCTTTCTCTTCAAACCCAAGTTGTTCCTTCTTGTGAATGCAAGAATGCGTTCACACCTGCTTTGTTTAGTCCAGGTGAAAAAACCCCCCGGTGGGTTAACCCCTTTGGGGCTTTATGTTTGGTCAGGTGCGAGAGCAGCATTCAGGTGCAGACCGACACAACTGTGCAGAGACCGTACTGAGCTGGTACAGTCGAAGTTGTTACAAACAAACTCTGGAGTGTTTCGCTTGTGTTTGAACCTCGATCCAACCACAGGAGGCATCATGTGTTTGGGGTTGAAGCAGCTCCTGCAGCCTGCTCCGCTGCACATTATGAATGTATGACCGTGTCAATAAAGAACTGCATGAAGCAACTTAGCAGCATTAACAGCTCGCAGTTAGCAGCGTAGGAACAAAATGAACTGAAGGTTGATGTGGAGCAAAGATGAAATGCATCGCCTTCTTGGCAATATATTTCCATTATTGCAATAATGAAAATGCCAAAGCTGCTGATGCCGCCCCATGCTGATGTTGGATATTGTTTTGGCGAAATGTATTTGTACAATAGAGTGAAAGAGGAGGAAAAACATCTCGCAGAAGAAAACATTTCCTTTCTCCGCCCCTCGACCTCATAATATTTATCTGACCGTGACCAATGAGCAGGGTGACAGATTCCACATGGCTTTTGGTTTATTTGAATTTTTTTTGCTGTGCGAAACCAAATCAAACCAAATGAGCACAGCAACAAAGTATCAGACTATCCCACTGATTCAAACCAAAGCAAACAGACTATAACGTGTAAAAACGACCAAAGTGAAGCAGCAAAGCGGTGTTAAACTCTCATCAAGATCAAGTCCAGCTCAGATGTGAGCGTCACGTATCCTCAGTCCACGAGGAAAAGCATCAGCATGTAGCAGCTCATCTACCACAGGCAACGTCCCTAAAGCAGCACCTGTCAACTGTAATGACAAAAGATGACAACGGGGATGACGCGCGCTGTCAATGATAACAATGACACAATAAAGAAAAACTCCCGGGGTTTCGTTGTTTTATCCTCATGCTTTTTCATTCCGGGCTGAATTATTAATTTATTGAAGCATGAGGCGGTGAGAAATATTCAACAATCAGTCAAACAGTCAACAAATCCCAGCCAGCACAAAGCACTTACTGTAAACCTTGTCAGCATACAATCATCCAGTCCTTTTCTGTGCCATCAAAAGACTGCGATGGTGTTGCAGGAAGATAATGGCAGAGAGAGCGGAGGAAACTTCTCCCTGATGTCAGCAGTGATAGTGATTTGTGTTCGCCTCGAGCAAGGATGCACTGCACCAGCACGGATCACTCTTCTTGTTGTTGTTGTTGTTTTTTTTTTGTTGTTGTTGTTGTGCTAAGCTTGTGGAAATCAGAGATTATGTATCAGAGGTCTGCTGTGTCTCCAGAGTCGTGGTCCCTCATACTGACTGGCTTAAATAATAAATACAGAGCTATAGGGGGTCTTCACCCGGACGTGTTAAATATGCATAGGCTCTACAGAGTAGTGGTGCGGTGCAGAGATTACTCTCACACACACTCACACACACATACACACACACGGGCTAACATCCTTCTCCACCAAAATAACCGTCACACCCCTTTCCCCTCCTTAGTCCACCTTATTACCAGTTCACAAACAAGCTTCAGCCATTCCCATAGTATTGTTACCCGGGAAGGTGTTATAGGATTGTGTGTGTGTGTGTAAGCGTGCACGTGTGTGGACGTGTATTGACTATGTGGCACGGCGTTCTATTGCATCCTGTCTACTTCTCTCCATCTTTCTCTCAAACAAACTATTGATTGGTATTTCACTCCTTCTG
>OMLF01020681.1:4272-15639 GCA_900302615.1 Holocentrus rufus
TAAATCTTCAAACATCAAGTATACAAACTTGAATATAATACTTTAATCATACCGTGTGCGCCCTCCAACCAGGAAATTAGGAGTCGCCAACACTCTTTCTGCGTATACATCTTGCCAATGCTCACGCTCCCAAGAAAGGAAATTTACGTGCACACCATAAAGTATAACTGAGGGCACCACATGACCCCACTCTGACAATGCACCACCAATTCTTCACCAGCAGGTGTCCCTTTCATGAAACCAAACCTCCCCATCAACACACCCCCATTTAAAGCACAATATTATAAACAAGCAAATAAACAAAATGCACATTTTAATAAATTAAGAAAATTAACCCAAATTCAGCGACAGCTACAGTCTTTTTAAAATACTGAAACAAATACTAAAATAATTATTTATTAATTATTAATAATTAATTATTAATTATTATTATTAATTAAGTATTCTCTTTCCAAATACATAACAGCTTGACCACAGCCATTTTAAAAGAGGAGGATACCATTCCTGATTTTGGTGATAAGTTTAACAGATCTAGCACTGATGGGCTGAGAGCTAGGAAGAGCTCTAAATAACGTTTAGCAGGTAAGGAGTCTAGCAGACAGGAAGCTGGTTTTGCCGAGTACACCAATGTTGAAAGAGCATCTAGAGAGATGTGTCAAATTGAGTAATGGGGTGCACAGCCTGACTAGTCGTTGGAGCAGTACTAGGAGACGCACTGACAAGCTGATTGCACCAACTGGTAAAAAGGGGTTGTATTCGGGTAAGTTTAGATATAGTGTTGAAAAGAAACCTGAGATTATTTTTGTTAAAGTTAATTTTATACTCTACCAAGTGAGCATACCAGGCAAGGTGAAAGACCTCTATTTTAGTGGTAAGCCTATATTTCTCCAGTTACCTACATGCCTGCTTAAGCATGCGGGGATCATCACTAAACCACAGTGTGGAATGTCTTCGACTATATTTTGTAACTAGTGGTGCTACTGAATTAATGGTGTTATGGAGAGTGGAGTTTAGACCATCTGCCAAGTCATTCAAAGAACTTTGATCATCATCAAACAACATAAGGGCTGGGGGTAGCAGGTCAGTAAGCGCAGCAGTGATGGAGGCATTAATGTGACGAGAGCTAAGAGCAATGGTAGTTAGTGGATTAGCTGGAGGAGAATGAAGTGTTATCTCAAATGTAACTGTCAGATAGGGCAGCAGTGTAAGGAGAGACCATTACATGAGAAACATCTAAACTGAAAGCTTATATAAGGTCTGAAGTGTTGCCACTGCAATGAGTGGGTTCATGGACATATTGTTTGAAGCCGTAAGTCTCTACAGTGGCTGCAAAAGCCCTGCTGAGAGCATCTGAGGAGTCATTAACATGAATGCTGAAGTCCCTTAATATGAGGATTTTATCAGTTCTAATAATAGCATCAGAAATAAATTCAGAGAATTCTAAGAATTGACTGTAAGGTCCTGGAGGACGATAAAGTACCACTACTAGGACGGCAAGTAGTCTCTGCTATAAGTGTTATGCTATCTTAGCACCTAGTCATTGTAATTTTAGTGCAATGAATAGGAGTCTGTAAACCAGGGGACTTGACACCCTAGGTTCTCTACTCACCTGCAGCCCGGCCTGCTCTAGGGGCCCACGTCATTCTTGCCTCAAACATCTATCTACTTCTTGAAATAGTAGCGGCACCAAGCCCGATAGGGTGCGGGCCGGACACTTTCAGCAGGTCAAGTTGACCCCAGAAGGAGGGCCGGTTATCTACAAAAGAGAATTCTTCATCTGCACACACCTGGGACAGCCAGTGATTCAACGAAACTAATCTGCTGGACTTCTCATCATTACCCCTAACAAAGGACCAGAGATAATTAATCGTCGCCAACTCATCTTTCTGGCGAGGTCACATGTCCTGGTTATGTTAAGTGGGGGGTATACTTCAAAAGACGTAAGAACACCACAGTGAACAGGCCCTGGAACACCGAATGCAGTATACTCCACAAGAACAGCAGTTCTGTTTATACCACTCCATGCCGGCAGAGTGCGCGTACTGACGGTGAGTTCCCTACTGAGAAACAGCTTGATGCAGGAAACTCTCGGAAACATAGTGCCACAATAGAAGAAGATGGTCATTTTTATTGGTGAATTAACTTTAATGAAAGAAAATTTACTAATGTAAAATTAATGTAAAATTGTTTCAGATTCTGGTAACAAAAAACTCCTATGATCCTAAGATATCCTATGATATTGCATATGATATTCTGATATAAACGTATGATATAAACGTCAAACACGTAAATGATCTGTAGGATAATTTTGGCGAGAGGTATTAGTATATGTTGAAAAACACTGGCTTGCTCTTTTTTTGTGGAGAGTGGCTGGCTTTGGACTTCAGTGTAAAAACACGGAAGTGTAAAAAACAGCAGTATTTTCCGCAGCTGATGTAAAGAATGTGAAGGACAGAAATCTATTTTAATCAAACTTATTGTCAAACCAATAATTCTGCCGGCGGTGGCGATGTTGAGGTTGTTACATTTAATATATGGGGAAACGCTGTGATGGTATTAGTTTTCTCTCAGCAACAATGGCCGCCTTCAGTCGCATGTGCCGCATTTGCACACAGCAGTTTTTACTCACATATACGAGTGAAATGCTCGCACTGTAGAGCCCTGTCCATCAACAAGCTCGGCGACTCTTCCAAGTGCACGTTAGCTCAAGATGTGTCTCCAACAGCACCGGAAGTAACGAATGAGCTCCCCTTGAGTGTGAACTCTGTGCTCTGACCTCAGCGGTGATACGCCCAGCCATGTGACCTCATAACCAATCACAGGCTGGGGGAGGGATCAGAAGTGGAAAAGACACAAGACAAATTCGGCAATGATGTTGTGCACAAAGCATGCCGAAAGAGTGGGAAACATGGCGTCTTTTGTCTTACAAGACGTCTTTTTACCCCAAAAGTTCTACTTCTTTTGAAGTATACTGCTGCTTAACACTCCTTCTATTTCACAGGTGGAGCTGTTAGTGACAGATGGCAGAGTCATTAACTAAACCTAACTGAACTAACAAAACTAACTCAACTAACCTAACTACCTTCTTATGTGCAAGACTAAACAACTTTTATCCACAGGTTTGACAGGCTCAAACGCAACTGCTGACCCAACTGTGTCACAGATTTGAGCCTGGAGACTTTGTGTGTAATAATATTGTTGAATGTCAAGATAAGCTGTCTCCTAGGCAGACCGGCCCAATTCAGGTTCTGCTGACGACTGATTCTGCGGTAAAGTGCCAAAGCAGATCTTCCTGAGTGCATGAGTCCCACTTCAAACTAGCCAAGATCTCAAGGAACCCCGCTGTGTCGTCATCATGAGGTGTCGCATCCTGAAAAAAATTCTGTTGCTGTGACTGTTTGGCTGCGCTTGCTGATATTAGGATGAAGATCTGAACATGACAATAACACCGAAGAAAAGAAGTGGAACGGAGGTTGGAAGTTAAGAAGACATGAATCAAGAATTGCATGGACTTCCAAAAACATCGACCACCAAAAATATGGCAACGCAAACAATACGTGATGAACACCGTAACAATTTATATCTGAAGTTAAGCTATTCTGATGCATCGAGCTAACCAGACAAATTGTTATGTATATAGACTGACTCTTAACTCTTAACTCTTAACTCAAAGATGGACTTAATGATACTGCTTTAACTTCTGTCATTTATTAAAATGATTTAGTTTTAAAGCTAATATAAATATAATAATAATAATGATTATTATAATAATAATAATTACACTTTGTTTTTGTATGCCTCCTTTGAATTTTTTCCCTGTGGGTTTTTTTCCAAATGGTAGGTCATTTAGATAGGGGGCACATGTAGTCTTTCACCTCTCCCTTGTCAAGTGTGGGAAGGATATTTGGCTCTTGTGCCTGTTTGTTCTGTGACTTCTATTATAATTAAAAGTGAAAAGGCTTTCTTTTCAAACCCATATTTTAATTGGCCTGAACAAAATTTATTGTAATCAACATATATTGTTGAGTGACTTATAATGAACTCACAGAACGGACTACTAGACAACCATTCTTTCACTTTTACTTTTTGTGTTTTTGTACTGTGTACTTATGTCCTCCATACACTGTTTCTTTTGGTAAAGAAAAAAAAAGTGAGGAAAAGCATTCTCCCCCTTCCCCCCATCTGAATCTGTACCTGTCCTCCCCCCTACCCTCTTCCATTGTTACCATTTGAATTTACCTCTCAAACCCCCAAAGGTCATTCATTGGTTCTCCCCTTTCATTCGCCTCTACTGTACCCAGTCATCATGAACTCTCTACTGTGTGGGACAGCCCACTTTGTCAAGTATAAATTTGTAATTGCCCATTCTGGGGCCCTTCTTTTGGTACCAAGGGGGCCACAGACTTCTGCACTTGGTTTATCATTGTTATCAGTTGGTTTACTATTGTCTATTAAAGTCTATTTTGATATAAACGTTTGGTTTCGTCATCGGTTCCACGGCGATCGGTTCCACGACATGGTACACATCCAAAAAAGGTCACACACAGTCCAGGTTCGTACGGCGAAATTGTTTGGAACAATAGCTGTCCTGATAAAGCCTGAGCTGAGCTCTATCAGACCTGTCCAAAATTTTGTCCAAGCAGGTATTAAAATAGGTTAAATAGCCTGATGCTAGTTGTTATGTCCAAACAATTATTTTAGTAGCTAAAAGTTTAATTCTGTTCCCCCTGGAGAGTTTCCTTTGTCCTGAAGTTTATAACCACAGATTTTAGCTTTGCTGCTTAAATGTTCCACAATATTTCCTGCAGTGAAATGACTGTGCGCATGGAAACATTTACAGTTACTGAAAGCAGCCTCTCTAATCTTTAAAATAAAAGGTGAAAGAAAACACTCACACATCAGTACAACACACAATAAAGAAATCACCTGGAAAGCTCGCTCTGCTCAAAATAATTTAAAAAGCAACATAGCTTACAGGAACAGGTTGAGGTGAAGTGAAAAGAGGGTCATGCGAGTGGAGGTCCCTAAATTGGAAAAAATAATAAATTCATCTCAACACAAGCTCTGCACTCTACTGACTGGACTAATCTAGTTTTTGTTTGTTTTTGTTCAAATAAGTGTTGGTCAAGTCCATGTATTTTTAAACTTAAATTTTCAAACATATCTTGATGTCGTAGTCCTTTCTTTATGTGTACATTTGTAATATTGTTAATTAGAGAGTATTGTGTCTTTCAAGCCATCAACGCTGGAGGAGCTCTCATTTGACAGCAGTACATCTTAACAGATTGTGCCTTTGCAGAATCGGCCGACAAGTTCCACCTTCTGATACTATCAACAAAACTGAGAGTATTGGGTTTACAACCCATTTGTGGTTGATTGCTTTTGCCTCTTTCATTCATTTCTATATTGGAAGAACATAACAGACCTGGCCAGGGCGGCTCGGTTGCACAGGGAGGCAATGCTTAGCATTCATGCATCAGGGAAGCCATTGCATTTACATGGTGACCTCAGAGGTTTCTGGTGGCATGCAGAATGATTGGCCATTACTTTTTGCATGGAGGTCCTACACTGACAGGCCTTAGCCAAGCTATTGTTCAGTTCAGTTGAAAATGTAATGTTTTATGATAGTTTCGGCATTAAAATGCTTATGATAAAAGTTATAGCAAGCAATGTGCATTTTGTATTAATAATATTCGTTCAGTGAACATTGATTTCAGTGATTCTTTCATGCTTTCTATCGCTGTTATGGTGGTGTTATATTGTTTCTGTATTGAGTCGCTGTGTTTTTCTTTGTGCAGCATTTTAATGAGTCTCCAGTGACGTAATGGGATATACCAAGGGATTTCCTTTGGCCTAGATAGATAGATAGATAGATAGATAGATAGATAGACAGATAGATATGTAACATGCATACGCAATGTACTGATTTCATTGATTATTGTTTTTTATGATCTGTTCATTTCTTCATATCCTGGCAACCTCAAGTGTGTTAACATGTACATAGCACCTTAATTCTTAAGGTTGAAAGCAGCACTCTGAGCCAAACATTAAATGTTTGTTTCTTTGTAGTCACCAGTAATTGTTGATGAGGCCACAAGCAGGATCTCGCAATTGTTCATTGTCTGATTAAAGGTACCTGGTCTTTCTATCTTTTTCCCTTCCTACTGTATATTTTTACTGCCCATGTGTGATGTCATAGTGCATGTTTAAATTAAGGAATAAAATCTTTCCATTACTTATTGCTTCATACAAGCATTTTATAAGCAAAACTGTCTCAATTGCTGGTTTGTCATTTAACTATGAGCCCTGTATTTGCTGTGAACCTGGTTGTATGACAAACACACCTTTGCTGGGTTACATGTGCAGCAGGTGGAGAGAAGCTCGACCTGGATGCTAACAGTACGTGCAAATTATCAGGCGCCACATATAGCATTTTGAAACAAATATTGCAACATTAACTGTGATATTAATGTATTATTATTGTGAACAAAAGAGACCATGGTGGAGATGATTGGTAGCTTCCATCTTAGGCCTTATGAGACCAGCCAAAGTCATAAAAATTCTTAAGAAATAAAGTTAACTGGCATTTTTTGTTCAAATCTCTCACCCATGATAAACCTGATTAAACGGTGCTCTACAGGTTAACAATGGATAAGCTCTTTGACTGTGAATTTTCAAGGCTATTTGAAGTGGCTAAAGGTGGTAAAAGTGGTTACTCAGGTTTTGGGCCAAATACCCTTTCTCTGACTTACCCAGACTAAGCGTGCATTTCATTACTGTGTAACACACAATATATTGTCTAAATAAGACAGCTTCAGAGTTGTTGTTGTTTTTTTTTTTTACTGTGACAGACCTGGGTTAATGACTAATGTAGACTTCAAGTCTATATGCTATACTACCATGGAATGCTAACCATCGGAACCAAACCAGTGGATGTACAGAAGTGAAGTGAAAAAGGGTATTTTGCCCAAAACACTGGAGTATTTCTTTAAATTGACAGCTTCCATCCAACTATCCCTTTCCTACTGCTATTTTGCGAACAGGTCGCAGTGGAAGCTGATTGAGGAAGATGGCCCAGATGTCCTTTATCTCAGACCCCTCTGCCAGCTTCCCCTGGGGAATCCAAAGGCATTCCTAGACCAGCTAGGATATGAAGACATGTAGTCCCCCAATGTGTTCCAGGTTTATCTCAGGATCTTCTCCCAGTTGGACGTGCCCTGAACACCTCCACAGGGATGTGCCCAGAAGGCATCCTGATTAGATGTAATAAACCCCTTCCTACTTTTTCAACAAAGAGGAGCAGCGAGTCTCCTCTGAGCTTGTTCTGGATGTCTGAACTCCTGATCCTGTCCCCAAGGGGAACCCAGCCAGAGTCCATCCATCCTGTGAAGGAAGCTCATCTTGTCCATCTTATCCTTTTAGTCACTACCTAAAGCTTGTGACCATAGGTGAGGGTTTGAATGAAGACCAACTAGTAAATCAAGAGCTTTGTCTTCAGGCTTAGCTCCCTCTTTACCATGACAGTCCAATACATTGACTGCTTGACTCCATCTGTTGATCGCCCGCTCCTCTTTACTCTAAAGAACAAGACCCTGAGATACTTTAACTCCTCCACTTCTGGCAGTAACTCACTCCCATCTTTTTCCTACAAAGTGCCAAGGCCTCGGACTTAGAGGTGGTGATCCTCATCCTGACTATTTCACACTCTGTATACATTGGGGCCGCAAACCTCCCCAAAGCATGCTGGAGGTCACAGCTCAATGAAGTCAATAGGACCACATCCAGTTATACAGGGACCAAATGCCTTGCAATCATCTCCGCATCTTATGCTCCTACAACATCCTCCACAGGTCACCTCAGGGGACACAGTCATAAGCCATCTTCTAGATTTACAGAGAACATGTAGACTGGATGGGCAAACTTCCATGACCCCTCTTAGAATCTGTGTTAGGAAAAAGAGTTGGTCCAGGACAGAATCCGCATTGTTCCTCCTGAATCCAGGGCTGAACAGTGCGATAGTTGGAGCACACTCTGGCCCCCCATTTTAACTTTGTGTGGTTTCAAATATGTCCTCCAGAAGTGGTATCCACTTTCATTGCATTGGACAGAAACCTGAATGTGAAATGTAAATATTGATAACCGGATCATCAGTCACTCTGTGCTCTTTGGCCTCTTACTCAGTGGTATGTGCTACTCCATTCAAGTGTAATAGATCTGTCAATTCCTTGTTTGTCACAAGAATGAGCGCTTCACCAGGAGTGTTTGCTCCAAACTGAATGCAAGTGGGTAGAAGTCCAAACTATCAACATATCCTCCAACCCAGATGACCACACAGTTGCTACCCTCTAATACTACTCACAGAATACAATAGGCATTATACGGCAGGAACAAATGACCTATGTCATTTTTTGACTGATTTCATTTTCTGTGTTGTTGTGCTAACGAACAGCACCACATAACTATATTAAATTCATCATACAGTGTGGGATACAAACAGTGATAGTTGTAAATATAAGGGATGATAAACTATGACCTTCAGTAGGTGATCATTTTAAGACAACAACAGAAACTAAAAAAGTTGTTTGTGCAGCCTCATAACTTGGCATAACTATTGATACTACTTATAATGTACACTATGAAATTACAATCTAAAAATTCATGTCAGCCTGAAAAGGTAAACTTTTTTTCCACAATTACATCCCTGCGACAGTGTTATATTTTCAGTGGTAAAAAATGACAGGTCAGCCAGTATAAATATCACAATCTGTGATTTATTACCAAGGAGTTTAATATACATTGTAATATGAATATTCATACAAGAGCTTTATTCATGTACAAATTACAAATACATCAGCTGTTGTCTCCACTCTTCTGTTTAAATGTACAAAAGCTTTTCCTCCCACCGCTGTCCCATAGCAGCTTTGCAACCTGGCAAGACTTTGCAGATAAAATGCAGGTGAAAGTATGGAAAATACACATGAAGCAAAAGTTAATTTCAGTCATTTGAAAAAAAACAAACAAACAAAAACAAGTACAGTAAAAGAAAAACTAAAGGGAGGGGAATATGACTGCTCCACAGGGCAGGCGAGAAACAAAGAAAGCAAAAAGAAAGAATGGAAGAAAGAAAGATTAACGTAAACCTGCCATTGTCCCAGAGAGAGAAGCAGTTTCATGTTTGCGTTTTATCATCATTACAAAACAAAAAAGGCCCCAAAAGCTTATTCCAAAGACATTAACAATTAGTTTTAGTACAGTAAAATGTGCATGTTTAGTTGAAGCCATGGTGCAGAAACAAGCTTGACGGCAGACAGAAGGGATGACGATGGAGGAAGAGAGGGAACAGAGAGCTGGCCTCTTCACAGAATTAAATATCCACACTGATTTTGACTGGGTAGAAAACAAAAACTCAATCCCCCAGTAAGAGTCCATAGGGTTTGTCGGTGCGTTAAAATGAGCAAAACGGCCCCCTTTAACACGCATAAAACTCCTTTTTAAAACAAAATAAGAAACAAACTTACAAAAGGAACAGACAAAACAGACAATACATTTTATACAATGCTGCGTTTCTCGTCCCCACATAGGCACCATATAGATTAACTTGAATCTTCATCTCAAGTAAATTACTTTTTTGCTCATTTCATTAAGTGTGTATTTTATACAGTGCAGATTATATGGGCTTTGATTAATAAGAGTGTGTGTGCATGTGTGTGTGTGGATGTGTGTATGTGTGTTTAGTGTTTCTTGTATCCCCCTAGTGTCTGTCCATGCTCACTGCGTGTGTGTTTGTGTTGTTGGCCTTTGTGCGTGCTGTTGCCTCCACACAGTAGTTAGGTTTTTCTGAGGTGATGAAGCCTGGCAGACACACACACTGGTAGGAGCCCTGGGTGTTGATGCACTTGGCATTTTTACACAGCGACATCCGAGTATTGAGCTCCAAACACTCATTCACATCTGGAGGCAGAGGAAAAAACAGCAAAAGAATTGAATTGAATCATTTTATTTAAAAAAAACATGTATTTTATTTTTAATATCAGTTGTTTTATGTATTGTCTTCCTCGCTTTTACACTGTTATGGGCTTTGTAAGGTTTGTTGTCCCTGTTAACACTATTTATGTGATGAACCACCTAACCTTCCCATAATAAATTTGGAGAAAGTGACCTTTGCACACAGCACACTGGTTTCAACTGATGTGTTTTGTAGCAGCCTATTAACCTATCACCAGACATAGTTCATAGTTTGGTCCAGCGGTAATGACATAAGTCTCTGGGTGACATTTTTAAGTAATCAATAATTTATTTTGCCTTACAATTATTGTGGCTTTATTGATGTGCGATCTTTGAGAGGTCAAGTGCACATTCATCTATGGCACATACACACTGAAGCCATAGCATGCACATGCCACACCATCAAACACTGCATTATTGTGTCATGAAAATTAGCTCAGAGCTTACATGAACAAAGGAAAGGTTATCTTAATGGAACGTTTTGGACAAAATACCCTTTTTCTAACTTACCCAGATTGAGACAAGATGTTTGTTACCATTTTTACCTCTGTACATCTACTGGTTTGGTTCCTTTGGTTAGCATTCCATGTTAGCTTAGCATAAAGACTTGAAATCTACAGGAGTCATTAGGCTAGCTCCATCAAAATGAAAAATAAACCTTACAGCAACCCAGAAGATGTCTTATTTACAGTATATTATGTGTATTTGAAATACATGTCTTGGATTTTTTTTGCTGTAAAGTTTGTTTTTTCATTTTGATGGAGCTAGGCTAATGACTCCTGTAGACTTCAAGTCTTTATGCTAAGCTAACATGAAATACTACCCATAGGAACTGAACCAGTGGACACAAGAGGTGAAAATGGTATTGAACATCTTGTCTCACTCTGGGTGAGTCAGACAAAGGGGATTTTGCCCAAAATGTTGGAGTATTCCTTTAAGCCAGTGGTCCCCAACCACCGGGCCGCGGCCGGGTACCGGTCCGTGTGTCATTTGTTACCGGGCCACAGAGAAAGAATAAATAATTTATATCATTTCCATTGTATTGATTATTAGGGTCTGAAAGATGTTTTATTTTGAAAAACGACCGCATTCTCGCATACTTTACATCCGTCTGTGCCCATAGATCTGTGCTTCTTAATACGTCAAGACGCTTGTCTCGGTCACGTGATACGTTACCTTCAAAATAAGCCCGCAAACTAGCGAAAATGAGTTAAAAAAAAACAAACGTCTCTGAAGAGCTTCTCTGCAAAGGCGAAAGGGCGTTATGGTGAGATGTATTTTTCATGCACTAACATTTGTTTTTATGCCGGTCGTGTCATTACATTTTTGCTGTACTTATCCGCTACACCTTGCAGGCCTGTC
>OMLF01020685.1:0-11383 GCA_900302615.1 Holocentrus rufus
TAATAATAGAGAGGGCGTTCAGAGTGTACGTGTGTAGGTGCGGCTGTCAGCACTTTGAGGGATGTGTGTGTGTGTGTGTGTGTGCCAGTGAGTGCATTTAAGGAGAGAAGCAGTAGGTTTTGTTTATTTCTATTTAATCTTTTTTTTTTAAATTGTAATATATATGCTGGGTAGTTTTTTTTAGTAGTTGAATCTGTAGCTTTGGAGATGTTTTAATAAAGGTGATAAAAGTCAAAAGCTTTATTGACGTGAAAGCTCAGGTACATTATCGTAAAAACAATTGCACACCAATAGCGATTGTATGATTTTCACAATAATTACAATGAGTCTATAAATGAAATAGAACAATCAGATGTAGTAATTGACAGGACAGGAGGACAGCTCAGCTGTTACGTGCTTCCTCTCAGGCTTTCACGTTCTAATGAACTTCACTGCAGGGCGACACGTGTTCTCTCTCCCAGCAGGGATGGCAGTTTCACCGGCTGACAGGATCCAGCAGACTCTTGACATTTCTGTGTGATGTGTGTGAAGAGCGTCTCTCTGGTGTCAGAGTATCTGCGGCGGTGGAGCAGGAGGTGCTGCTCTGTCTCCAGCTGGTTCTGCTGGCAGAGCGGACACAGTCTGTCCGTCTCCATCCTCAGACTGTGGTTGCTGAGTCTGTAGGCAGTCAGTTTCCCTCAACTTATCATGTATCCTGCTCAGGTATTCTGCCACAGTGTATTCTCTGTTTGAAGCCGAGTAAAACTGCAGTCTGGTCTGATTCTGGATCTGACCTTTCCAGGAGTTGGTGTAGCTGAGTTTGTGCTCATTATCTGTTTTTTGGGGTTGACATGTCTGAGCGTGGAGCTGAGCTTCAGCACTAGCTGCCTCAGCTCGCTCTTCTCTTGTCTTTTATTTTTGAAGGGCTTTGTTTGGGTACGAGTTGGGATCGCTTGATTTTAGGTGATTGTAGAATTTTAAGGATCATTTTTGAATTCCCATCAGAGCGGGAAATTGTCCCAGTTCTCTCTCTCACTCTCTTTTTCATCCTCTCTCTTTGATAATATTGTAGCTTTTATGTTTTTCTTAATGTCTGCCCGCCTTAATATCAGAACAAATAAAGATATGTTTGACATTCCCTCTCTTCTTCCCATCTCCCAATCCTCTGTAGAGCTATCACAATAAAACAAAAACGCTAAAATGTTTATTTGAGAGGTTTTGTGTGGCCTGTGCTTTGCAGTATAAGTGCAGGTAAGGTCTGATAGTTTTAACAGCACATCTGACCTCTTTTCTGCTCTGGCTGGCAGTGCAGGTGTTGATTTTGCAGACTCTGGGCTGTAACTGGAACCTCCACATAGTGCCAGGACCACAGCAGTCTCTGTGTCCTTACTGATACAACCATGCAGTTCTTTCACTCAGCATGACACTACATTTCATTGCGCTATCATCCGGAGGATATTCCGCAACATTGTGGTTGTGATGTTCGTGTTTCTCTCTACATCTGTAGAGTCATAGATTGCCTCTGTGCTCCCTGGTGGTTTTTCTCGCACAGTCTAAAGGCATGCAAGTCAGATGGAGGCTTTAAACTGCCTGTAGGTATGAATGAGTGTACAAATGTGTTGTTGTCTGTCTATTTATATTGTCCCTGTGATGGATTGTTGACATGTGCATGCGTGTTTCCTTACTCCAAACCCAATGCATGCTGGGATAGGCTCTGTTCTTTGTCTCTCTGAATGTGAGTAGTGAATGAAATAGGCGTTTTGGTCTAAATGTCATAGTATAATACCCTGTGTGTGTCTTGTAAAGTGAGTGAGTGTGCATTGCATGTGTGCATATGTGAGAGAGAGGGAGGCAAAACACACAAGGTCACTGGCAATGATGCTAATGCAGAGTAGGGAATGAATTGGCCTAGTCTGTCTCCATATTCTATCTTTAGCAGAAACCAGAGATGCTAGTCCGCCTGTAGCCTTGTCTCCCTCTGCTCACTAGTGACCTCAGGACCCCGACTCTCCCTCCTCCCTCTTCCCTCCTCCCTACAGACAATCCTCCAGGGGTGCCACGGGCAGTTTGTTACAAGGAATGACATCATGGACCCCCACCCTCGCCATCATAGGCAAATAAAAACACTGGCTGCCGTTTGGGAGCAGGGCAGGGCGCGTGAGTGATTCAGCAAAACGTGACTGCTGTCAGTACAAATATTTGTAGGCCTGTTCCACCTCCCGTCTCTCCCCCCGCAGATGGGTGCCGGAGATTCTAGAATTCTAGAATTATTCATCATGCATGAATAAGCGGCCATGCATGAACATGGAAATATTGTGATTATTTTTAGAGCCTGTGTGTGTGTGTGCACGCTTAAATATTTTCCTATGTGTTTGTGTGTGTGAGTCATGCGTTTGCCTTATGGTAACCTGAATCGTATCGTTTTCACCCAGGTGGCTGCATCTCTATAAGCCCTGTTGCCTGTGGGTCCACAGCAACAGGTCTCATGAAATAATGATGTTATTGCACTCTCACACACCTCTCTGTGTGTCTGGCTTCTGTCCCAAAGCACTCTCTTCTGTCTCTCTGACTCCATCCTATAGTCAGCGGCAGGTCACGTGGAGTGAGTGTGTGACCCGTTGTGCTGTAGTCTTTCATCGCTATAACCATTACCTTTTGCAGTGTATCAAATTATGCTATCACACCCAATATGAATAGTTACATTTTGCATTTGTCTGTAATGGAGAGCTTCCTCTGCGTGCGTATGTGTGTGTGGTATTCCCCCAGGCCCATTACCTGAGACACCATAAATCTGTAAAAAAAATGAAAGAGATTGGAAGCACCTTGCACAAAATGAAATATTTATTACAGCTCTTACAGCGCCAAAAACAACAAAGGCGCGTGAAAGGTAGTGAGGAACCAGTGATGGCTGTACATGCGGATAACAGCAATGCGTTTGGAGCTCAGTGCTTTTCCTCAGGCAACAGTGAAGGAGGACAGGAGAGAACCCGAGAAACAAGAAAAAGAGAGAGGAAAAACAGGAAAAAATATAACCATGTATGCAGGCAAACTGAAAACAAATATTCAACTAATTAAGTTTTAATAATTTTATGGAAGGTGCTTCCAGTCTCTTTCAGTTTTTCTCCACTGTTTTTTTGTGTGTATACAGTGTCATCCTTTAAATCCCTTTAAAGCATTTTCTTATTTTTTTGCCATTTGTATACTGAAATTAATCACTTTAATTTTATTTGTACCATGTTAATTTTTTTTCTATTCACTATTAGTTTTTAACCATATTTCATACTTGTGCCTTGAAAGGTGCTATAAAGGTTCATAATTATTATTATTAGTAGAGGCATTACTCAAAGTAGTAGTTGTAGTAGTATCCATCCATTCATTCATTTTCCTTACTCGTTCAGTTCTAATCAGGGTCATGGGGGGCTGGAACCTCTCCCAGCATGGACCGGGCATTAAAGATGATACTGATGACGATGATGATGATGATGATGATGATGATTATGATATATTCTGTGTGGTGCACCAGCACACACAGAAATGTTTAAAAATATTAAAATTGGACACTATGCCAGTGTTTCTTCAAGTCCACAGCACAAGTTAAGCTCACACTGAAAAAAGTGTGAATCTGCTCCACCGTCTGCACGTGCTGATGCTGGGATTTTGTGAGCGCATGCATTCATGTAGGACAAAGTATGGGAGCGTGATGATTCAAATTGATTTTATGCATGTGTGCGCTGACTATTACTCCTGAGTTTTGAAGCTGACTCTCTGCTGCCCTCTCTTGTGCAAAGACAGGGCCACCATATTGTGCATCGCTCCACTGCCACAGACATTCAGGCTAGAAATTCATCTTTGCACTGGGAGAAACTTCACAATCTGCTCACATGGAAATCCCTGCCTGCTGCCTTGTCTTCAATAACGGCCTCTTATCCTTAATAACTGCCTCTGTTCCCAGCTTGAAGTTAATGTTATGAAAGTAACACTCGTTCCTCCACCTAACACTTACACAGGCGGCCAAACCGCTATAAAACTGTAAATCCTCTGTGCAAATTGGGTTAATGAACTGGGCTTAGTTGGTGCACCATCAGAAGCCTCATGTCTTGTTCACAGCCCTCTTAATGTGTCTCATCTGTCCGGAACTCCACAGGTTAGCAGATTAGAGAGAACAAAGCCCAGAATGTGAGCCTGCTGGCAGCAGAGAGGCACAGGCAAAAGGCTCCTGTCTCTGGGGCCCAGTCATCAGAAACAGCATCACTGCCTCCATCTGCCCGAAAGGCTGCAACGACTACGTCTCCCTCTTCTCCCCTCACTAACACCCCCTCCCCTCTCATCCTATCAGACTCCATCTGGTCTCCTCTCTCCTGTTAAAATTGTGTAACTGCCTGTGTGTGTGTGTGTGTGCAGTCTAAGTGTGTTACCATGACATTATTGCCACAGAGTGAGAGGGCTGATCACACTCAGGCTGCACGCAGCGCCCTGTCTTATGTATTTAAAGTAATACATCACACCTCTTCCTCTTTTGCATGATTTTACATTATCAAAGCAGTCAGATCACACGTGCACATGCAGGGGGAAGGATCACACATACTGTGATATACACAGTTCACACAGACAGGCAGACGTGTTTATGTGCCTCTCGGCTCTCTGTTCTTGCCAAGACGCGAGTACCTCTCTCTCTCCCTCTCTTTCTCTCTCGCACCCTCTCATTTTCTGTCTCTCATCTCTCCAAAGGCATGCCACTGTTGCCATGGTGACCTATTTCACAGTAGGTGAGACTCCAATCTTGTGTCAGGTTAATAGATGGTCATGCCAGCAGATGACCCAAGTTGCTGGACCCGTCCTTTTATTCCCCCTCACAACACTGTGCTGATTGACCTTTTTGTCAACAGCGACATTTTAGGAATAGGAGGAATAGAAGAAGGAATAGAAGAAAGCAGTATTGACAGGAAAACAAATCATGAAGTTAAAAATCTCAAGGAATTCATCACAGTTTTGTCATATCTGATCGTGGGGAGGAATGGGTTTTGGCAGGAGATGAGTGGAGAGCCGAGCGGAGGCACTGAGCGGGTGACAAGAGAGCGAGGTTCTGAAGTCTCTTCCAGCCAGTGTTGTTTCAGCTGGACAGCCACAGGGACGGCAGGGAGAGATCAGGAGGAGAGGACTTCATTAGTCAGACACAGACAGAAACCACAGAAACCACAGGCCTGGAGACAGACAGACAGACAGACAGACAGCAGAGGCCTGGCAGACAAACTGACAGAGGTACAGATGAAGACAGAGAAAATGACAGAAGCACTGACAGACAGCAGTCCATTTTCCACTCCATCCCCCCGGTGTAGACCCTCTAATTGATCTGTGTGTTTTAGCCTGTACTGATACTGCTGTGTCTGAATACTGATCTGCATGTGGAGTCCAAAAGAAGTGTCCCTTTGGAGACAAATAAAGTATGTATTGTATGTATCATATTGTATCGCATGTATCTTATCATATTGTATGTACTGTGTGTAAGGATGGATATTTTTCAGTTTCGGTTTTGGTTCCAGTTCCTCATTTCCAAATCGGTGCTTTAATCCGTGCCTAACCTATTACATTTTGCAGCAGCGTTTAATTTCACATAACACAACCAAACCTTCTACTGTTCATTTGACATGTTGTGGCAAGCTACAAACTAATCTGCTAGATCAACAAATGCAACGTTAGTCGGCCAGAAAGAATTCCGTGGGCCTCTAGGATACTAACATTTTGAGTACCACAAAGAGTTTTTCAAATTAAGAGCCCTCATTAGAACCGCGGTGCCAAGTTTTTCAAGGGGTTTTGGCACCAGCAAGATTCAGTGGATTGTGTCATATTGTGTTATATCTTATGTGTCTTATTGTATGTATTTTATGTGTTGTGTCATATTGTGTCACATGTATCATGTCGTATCGTACATATTGTATTATCTGTATTGTATCATAATGTGTTGTATATATGATATCATGTCATATCAGATGTATCTTATCATATTGTATGTATCATGTCCTATTGTATGCATTTTATCATATTGTATATATCTTAGCACATCATATGTATTATAGGCATCTTATATTGTATGTATTGTATCATATCATATTGTATTTTATGTATCTTATATTGTATGTATCGTATGTATCTTATCATGTATTTTATCACATTGTATGCATCACATGTTTCTTATATCATATTGTATGTATCTTATCATAATGTATGTATCATACTGTATTACATCACATTGCATGTCTGCAAGGAAAGCCAATGTGCGGAGGTCATATCATACAACATTGCTATTATATTTAATAATGTGATATGATCTTCAATCAGAGAATATCATCAGACACTCTCAGTGTGTTGAAGCCATAATGAGCTCATTCATTCTTGATGAACTGCAACCAGGGTGAAATGTAGCAGTAAACTGACAAAAACTGCTGCACTGACGTCAGTGTGCTTTGTCACATCAGTGTCTTTCTTAGGTGGAGCAGCATGTGTGTGTGTGTGTGTGTGTGTGTGTGTACACACACAATCCCCTAAAGGGCTGCATATAAACTATATCCATGTTTTGGGCGCTGGTATGGAATGTGTGGATCTGCATCCAGGTTTTAAGACACACAAGCACACTGCTTCCTTATTTGTTACCACAGGAAATGGTGCAATAGAAGTATGCTTTATGGCTTTATGGCAGATTCAGAGGCACAAACAGAATGATGACGAGTCATCATGCATGTACTGCTGAGAGCTAAACAGCAAATAGCGGCTGTGACTACATATTAATACGACGCAGTGAGTTAGATCACCCCACCAGGCAGCTCATACATCCATCAGAGAAACAATTGTTATTGTTCATGTTCACCAGGCTCCAGTGGGCTATTACTGATGAATTCATTCAGTGGAAATAAGATGATGATGAGAGTTCATAAGCGGGTTCTCTGCAAATGCCATTTTTTTCCAGATAATTTTACATTTATGTGCTGTCTAGCTGGAAAAATGCTTCTGGTTTCCATTCCAGCAGAGCTTATTTGACAACTTAAACATAACAAAATATTTCATTGGTTCAAAACAGAAACATTTTATAGCTCTACTGTATACCCAGTTTGAACAAGGTGTATGCTACCTTGGTGACAAATTCAACAACTGAACGAACTTATGTGTGATTTCCTCTGTGTGTGCGAAGGCTAAAAACATCAGTACATGTATTACAGCATGGAATAAATTATGTAATGAATGTATTCATCTCCAGTGGCTTGCTGCATTGCATCATGATAGCCATACTGCAGTGGACATGTGTTGTGTTTGCACATGCCTGTGTGCACACACGTGTATGTTTCTTGTGTAAGCGTGTTGTGTGTGTGGTGCTGCCAGCTATCTACATGTATCTATGCATATTGAACAGCATCAGATTGCTTGTTGGTGTATTCAGTCACCCCAATCTCTGACTGATGGATCTCCTCCTCTTCTCCCTCTTCCTCCTCTTCTTCTTTCCTCTTCTACTCCACTCTAGCACAGTGGAGTCCTAGTGGGGCTGCAAATGATATAAGGCAAGTGAGTGAACTCTTATAGTAAGGGACTGGCTTTCAGCAGACTAAACTGAGCCCTTAGCATGAAATTAGACATTTTTATTTGTTGATGGTTATCATCATAGCTATCTTATTTTATCACACTGAACTAAAGTATCTGGCTTTCTATCACACTGTGATGACAAAGAAATGTGTGTCATCGTCCCAGGTGTGTCTGAGTTTTGGTTGTGTTAGTTTTGGCTCCTGGTGGGGGTTAGGGTAGGGCTGGCATGGTGGATCATGGAGGAAGTGGAGCAGTTTGTCAGAGGGTGTCCAGGGGCCCAGGCACAGGGTGAGAAATCCTGATCCTTTTACTCCACAGCTATGGACACAACAAAACTGCATCAGGCCGGGTGTCTTTAACCTTGTCCTTGATCAGATAAAAAAAAACTTGTGAGCAGAATGTTAGCAGCTTAAATCCAATTTTGTTGAGGTTAATGGGACACACTATTTTCCCTCAGTAGCTGCTCAGTGGTCAGACTGTGGATGTAACAGGCAGCACTGGACAGCAGCCAGCTGTAAATGTTTGTAACTGAGTTAGTTTGAAGCAGGTTATTACCAAAAAGTGCTCAGTATTATAGTGAATAGCATTGTCCTTCTAATATTCTGAATGAGAGCATGTGAGTTTGTGAGCATACTGCTGTGCATCATGGGTGCTACCTCCAGATCCTTGTGTGTCTATTGTCTCCAGGTTTCAGAAAGTGTGTGTACAGGTCCTCAGGGCTTTGGCATGGAAGAACTCCACAGTAATGAAGTCTCTTCAAATCATCTGCCAAAACCTCAATGCTTCATGCAAGTTTCAAATGAACCAAGGTTATTATCATAAATTACAGCTTAAACTAAGGGTAACTTGATGTACTAAAAAAAACAAACAAAAAAAAAAACATTATTGTGAACAAAACAAAAATAACTTGACAAGTGAAAAAACTAAAACCAAACAAAAAAAGTATCTTTTCTACCTTTAAAACCAGCTACATTACAAATAAATATAAAATAGGGGTTTGTCTTGTTGTTTAAAAACTTAGCAAGTGTTACAACATTATACAAAAGATTAACATGAATTATACAATAATTTACACAAAATAAACTTCATCATTATGCCTTTTAAAATATCACCTCTGCAAAGAAATACTAAAACTATGTCTGAAACTAAATAAAAACATAACTAAAAGTGAACATTTGTATAAATTATTTAATAACAACAACAACAATAATAGTAATAATAATAATGACAACAATAATAACAGTTATATTATTATTATTATTATTATTGTTATTATTATTATTGTTTCTTCAAACTACCAAATCCACACTGAAAACTTGCTAAAACTAACAAAATAACTAACAGACTAAATAAATAAATAAAACTTTAATGAAAAATCTTATCATAACCACGGAATGAACATGCAATCATCTTTTGACAATCCTACCAGCTGGAGAAGTCGTGTGTCTGTCTGTCTGTTTGCGACAGACTTTGATGTCCTCCAGTTTCTGTCTCTGGAGGTCACTGATGGCCTCCTCCATGTGTCTGACGCTGTGTTGGGTTTTGTTGGAGGCCCTGTGGGCATTTCGCTCTGCCTGTCATTCACAACACACCACCACAGCCACCAGAGACCACATTACCACAGCTTCACAGTCGGATGGAGGTGCCTGATGCCTGCTGCTGTGATGGTGCACATGAAGTACCCTTAAGAGTCATGTTACCTGAAACTGAGGGCTTTTGTCAGGGAAATGCCCTCAAGTCTTGTTGCTGAAGAGTTTCATTTCAACATATGATGACTACCATTTTTAGCATGTGACATCTACACATGAAAGCAAAAAAGAACAATCTGAGGGGATTTAATCGTGTGTGGGTATTTTTAATACGCAACAAATATTCACTAACACATTGTTTTTCAGAATGTATACTTTTTTTTTTAAAGAAATCTTTCAAATAGAGTGACTACCATTAAAACACCAGCGACTACATAACAATGTGCCTGCTTTAAAGTCTGATGATATATTTTGAAATATGCCAAGTCTTGTTCTTATGAAGAGTATAATCATCTTATGATTACATTACTGTTGAAGAGGCTGGTGTGTGTGTGTGTCAATCTGCTGGGTTCTTCAGTTGGATTTTTGTGAATGTTTTGAAATATGCTCACACAGCTTCCAACACAAAAGAAGAGCCCAGTCTGTTGTTATCATGGCAATAAGATAAGAGGCAGTGAACTTGTGAGTGCCTGTGTTTCTATATATGCGTGTACATTCAGACGCACCTACACATGCTCATGTACCACTTTTTCTACTCATGTCAGCAATGAAGAAAGAAGTTTCTTTTATGTGATTCTTATCAGCTCTCATTTCCACATCCACACACACCTTGTATTTGTTTTTGATTGAGTCCCCACAGGCATTGAGGCAATGATCTTTGTTTCCAACCTCTCTACCTGTGAAGAACAAAGATGTTTACCTTGACAGCAATCACAGAGCTCAGCTGTAGAATGTAAACTTAGGCATGTCCGATTTCTATTGTTATCTGAAAAGCATTTAAAATAACAAGAAAACATCCAATTTATGACGCCCAGAGTGTTTGCATTGTCCTGTGATGAACTGCTGATCTGTCCAGGGGGTTTCCTTGGCTTCCACGCAATGTATGCTGGGAAAGGCTCAAGCAACCCATGACCCTGAATAGGAATAAGCAGGCATGGAAAAAGGATGGATGGATGGATGGGTACTTGCATACACATCCTCTTCACTAGCACCTCACCCCATGCTCTAATAACCCTGTTCATGCTGATGAGCTCTGGTCCTCTTTAATGAAGAAGTCAAGGACCAGGTCTGCCTATTCTTTCACTTTTTTTTTTTTCAATTTATTGTCATCATACATTGAGAATGACAAGGCATATTTATTGCTACACACTTGGTGCAGCAACATAAAATAACATTAAAAACACAGAGTAAAACAATACAGTAAAAAAAACACAGTAGGAATACATCAGAACAATGCAGTGCAATCAATACCACAGCACAAAGACATTACATCACAAAACAAAACATGCATGACACAGACAGAAAAAATATCTCCTTAGTTCAGAAGGTTTGCAGGGAGGAAGAAGCTGGCACAGGTGCTTCTCAGCATGAATCATCTGCTTTGACACATGAAGCATATCATCCATTTGACTTGATTTTGCTTCAAAAGGTTTCGCCTGGCTACATTTTGAGGGCGTATGTATCATGGCATGTAAACAATCCTGTTAACATTCTGGTCAAATCTCGCTCCCCCTACAACAGCGTGCTAACAGGGGCTATTCGTGTCTTCCCAGTGAAACAGGCTACACTTACCTCCATGAAGGTTTTCAGTCACCCAGATCAGTATATCTACAATTAGTAAGTCAAAGGCAAGTGGACTTCCTGCTTTACCTTGAAGACGTCTCACCACTCATCCGAGAAGCTATTTCAGTTCTGAACACGGATGAATAGTGAAAGTGAAATTGCCTTTGACTTGCTACTTGCAGACTACACTTGTCATTTGTTTGGATCCTGCAACCATATTCATGAATAAATGAAAGCAATGCTTACTTGGAGACAAGACTTTTTGCATTTGTTGTGTTAAGTCCCCTGCAGCATCGTTCTTGACTTTGTTGGTCTGCTGGTGACACTTTTGTTATGAAAGCATCACCGACAGAGAGTTGTGAGACAGCTGCGGGGGTGTGGGTGATGCTGCTGGCCTCACGGTGGCAGCAGAGTAACACGATTGCCCTCCTCTTGAAGCGCCGGAGGAGGCTTTACAGCGGAATATAATGTAACCCCATCCCTTAGGACCCTTGAGGAGTCTGGTAAAACTGCTGCATTAAAAC
>OMLF01020688.1:0-12500 GCA_900302615.1 Holocentrus rufus
TAGGAGGTAAAACTCTTTGTCCTGTTGACAGAAATAGCGCAGAAGAACATTGTGGACCAGTGGGTGTCACTGGCTGGCTACTACTGCTCTGTTTTTGTTTGTGTGTGTGTGTGTGTGTGTGAGCAAGAGAGAGAGAGAGCGAGAGAGAGAGAGAGAGAGAGCAAGGAGTGTTTTTAACCCTTACTTAACCACACAAGCTGGCTAAAAGTACAATATTTTCAGCAAAGAGAGGAATGTGGGAATACATTCAGACTTACATTAGTAGCATTTGTTGGTAGCATGCTAGCAGATATGCAACATATTGTTTGTTATCAGTATGATTGTGCTGGCTGAAAAGATACCAGCTGAGGTTTAAAGTATGCAAATCTGTCTCATGACTGAGAGCAGAGTTATAAATCATATGACAGTTTGGTAGATGGAGTGAGCAGTTACACACTGCTCTCAGTCATTTTCGGTCCATGCAGTTTGGTTTCTGAACTGCTGAGTGGACCATTTCCAAGCCAGTAGGTCGTTTAAGCTGATATGATATGAACAGACAGATTTCGTCTCAGGGCCATTGAGGCTGATTGGCTCCCATTTTCTCAAGTGACTTTTACTCTTTTACCAATTATATAGTTAGAAAATCATTCCATCATTTAATTCTAGATACAAATTGGTGTTTACGAGTCCATTATATAATATCACATTTTCACGTCCATATTTCAGGAACTTGATACCCGTAGTAATCCAGAGTTTCCCATACTTCCCACTCAGAGCCCATTGTTTTGGCACCTGAATGCATACATTTTAATCCCAATTGTTTAAATGCTATTTTCTGTTTTCCTTCCTCTTCAACACCACCTGTCTCATCGGTGGATTCATCATTATATATTCATCATTATAAAAGCTGCACACTCAAGCTTTGTTCAAAACCACCAAGCTTTATTTTAAATTCTATTGGAGATACCAAGGTTTCCAAACATACCAAATATGTCCTGCTGAATTCAACAATGGCAAACAATGGCATTCTGGCTTTGAATATTTCACTCAATATAAGTGTGATGGAGCTTCAATGAAGCTGCAACCAGCAGATACACAATATTTATGTGACACTGTCGTACCATATGGAAGAAAATAATGTTTTCTTAATGGGAAATTTAAGGGAAAATCAGAGTTCAAGGAGTTAAACAAAGGATCAATTTCATCTTATCTTAAAATTCTGGTTGTTTTGCCTGCCCATCTGGTAGAATAGAATAACCTAACTGAGTGGGTTTGGGCCGGTGGTCATTTCCCACCCTGCTGACACATAGACAGCTAAACAGACAGGCGGTCCAGCTCTGGCCATGAACACCCTAATGCAAAGCAGATGTGCGGCCGCAGCACCTTGTTGTGAGGCCGGTCGACTGACGTCTGCTGTTTGCCACTCAAATTAGACGCCCGCTCACAGGGGAACTGTGGACACTGCGGTGTCACTCTGGCCACATTTACACGGTCAGCTCAAATTAGCTTTTCTTCATTTCTTCAGTGTTAGAAAACATTTGGTAAGGCGGCTCAGTGGCTAATGCTGCCACCTCGCAGCCAGAAGGTCATGGTTTAGATGAGTGCCCAAATCACAAGTAAATACATCACAGTCTCAAAGCTGTGAAATGAGCATGACATCTGAGCTGCAGATTGTCCCTCCGCCACAAATTGGATTATCTGACAATCGTATGAATTTGACATGTAGCTAAAACTTCGGCTAGGTTTAGTCAACTCAAACAACTTAAGGTAAGATTTTCGTGAGGAGCAAATAAGAAAATGGAAGTTGTACCTGTGTCCTGAGATTCGATGGTTATGTCTCCACCTGTCTGTCCAATGTAACATTGACTACTAACCTTTGCTTAATATGGAATTCCAAAATAAACACTTTTCCTCCATGGGGAAAATCCATAGGCTTTTCACATAATCGTCTTTGTCGCAGTCTTAAATTTCAGCTGGCATTTAAAACTTTATCTGCTCTCTCTCTCTTAAATGGGACTGGATTGTACTGCCACTTTCCAACTGAAATTAGTATTTTGTTAACAAAAAGCTAACACTTCAGTGCACATTAATAGCTAGCTGTTCTGCGGACATCTTTGCTCGATAAATTTATGACTAGAATCATTCTAGCTTGCTGTTGAGCCATAAAAAAAACCTGGTTAGCAGCTACATTGTCCATTTCTTTGGTCGATCTGTTGTCTTTGTTCAAGGAAACAACAAAAGTACTAAGACTAGATCTCAGTCATCGTGGGTTTCTACCACCTAGCAGTTTTGTAAAACTACTGTGCTCATGTTAAAAAAAACAAAAAAAAACACAAAGTTTCCTTTTTTCCCGCAAACAAAAGTCACATTATTTTGAAGGATTGGGGAAAATCTCATTAATTTCTTCCATAGACAATCCATATCCTGATCCAGATTTCTTGAAAATGCTAACAAATTCAATTTTTAGATCAAAGTGATCAACCAGTGTGCGCAAAATAAGACAAAATAATAAACTAAGAATGGCCACTCCACTTGAATCTCTGACCTTCCAAATAAAGACCAAGTGTAGAACTGATAAATCCTAGCTTGAGATTTTTGTCATCACAAATTAGCGTAGCGGCAGATTTTTGGCCAAGGGAGACCAAATAATAAGCAGGAGAGTGGAGAGGGGGTGAGAGTGAGGATAGATAAAAATATTATCAAGACAGAGTGTGTTTGCTTTGTGTGTGTGTGTGTTTGCTTTGTGTGTGTGTGTGTGTGTGTGTGTGTACTTGTTTCATGTGTGTTTGCACACATGAAACAATGTGTGTGTTTGGAGGGCTATTTTAAGAGGTAGCATAGTAAGTTGTGGCGACCAAACGAAATCACATGAGCTGTTCAGAACTGACTGTCTCACTGTTTCCACGGTGACAAGAGGGAGGAAGACAAGCGAGAAACAGATATTGGCCAACATCTCCCTCAATGAATTCATTTCCAAAATCTCTGTGGTCAAATCACAGGTTTCTGAGCCCTAGCAGATAAATAAAACATGAAACGTAGCCTACATTCTTTGAGGAGGGTCATATTATAAGTAACATAGCTGTACATTTTGTAGACTAACACAGATGATGCTGACCAGTCAGACAGAACATTGCTGAAAAATCTTTAAATCGCTGATGGCTTGGTTTCATTGTTTTGATTTGTTTTGACTCATTATGTTTATTAATGTGAATTTGACAATGTAGGCGTGTATAAACCTGTTTTGTGGATTGACTGGCGCACTGGTTTGTTGGTTGGTTGGCTGACTGCCTGGCTGTTGCTTTAAAGTCATGGCTGTTTTGGTTTTCTTGAATGTATGTTTGCAGGTTTAACACACCACAGACTACCACAGACTCACACTAGCACTGTTGTGTATATGTGTATTCATGTATGGCAGCACATGCATGTGGTGTGTGTGGAGCAAATTAGGTCTGCAGAGTTGCCATGAAACCAGGAAAAGAGTTTTTTTCTATCCTCAGCTTATGGAAGGGGTCATTTGAGGGAAGGGTTCAAATAAGGAAACCATTACAAGATCATCAGTGTGTGTCAGTATGTGTGTGTGGGGGAGCGTACATACTCTTGAAGTCCTCAAAAGTATAGTGTGATTATCAGAAACTGAACTGTGAAAAAGAAAAGGTGATTGAGGGGGATAGAGTCTGGGTTAGCGATCACATTAGGAGAATATTACAGAGTGTGTGCGCTTGTCTTGTGTGGGTGTTCATCAACCCCAGCTGTCATTTCCTGGTTCTTAATCCCAAAGTATCAGGTTGAAAATCAGGAGTGTTTGGTGAAACTCTTGCTGGCTTCATGTCAGACTGTTCTTGCCTGCTGTTGGTTAGATGAGTACATCTGCTTCTGATTCTACTGGAAATCAAACCTCTCATCCAGATGGTGAAAATCTTAGCAATCACCCAAATAATAGAGTAGTCCCATTGTTTAAAGGAGTATTTTGTTGTTATAAATCTTGCTCAATTATTTATATTCCCAGAACACTTTTGAACCTTTTCCTGCACAAATCTTTTTTGTCTGGGGATGTGAACTGGGACCTTTCCTGCCATTAGCCAGTTTAAAGGAACACTCTAATATTTTGGGCAAAATACCCTTTTTCCGACTTACCCAGACTGAGGCAAGATGTTCAATACGATTTTCACCTCTGTACGTCCACTTGTTCAGTTCCCATTATTAGCATTTCATGTTAGCTTAGCATAAAGACTTGAAGTCTACACGAGTCATTTGCCTAGCTCTATGTGAAAAAATAAACCTAACAGCAACTCCAAAGCTGTCTTATTTTCACAATGTATCATGTGTATTTGAAATACACATCTTTTTTTTGTGTCATTTTAGGAGAAGTTAGATGTTAGAACCTATAACTGATGAGCACAAATGCTTAGCAGCTATAGGGTTAGGGTTAGGGTTAGGGTTAGGGTTCAAATTTCAAATTTGAGTTAGGCTAGGATTCAAGTCTTGATGTTAAGCTAATACAAATTAATGCATTCATGCTTGCCAAAGGATGAAGCCTGTCTCTTTTGGTAGCCTCCGGAACCTCCCTTCTAGTGCCGCCACCACTGCCAAAATGTCAACCTTGCACACAAAATATCACAAAATGTAATCAGTTGGTTTGCATGATCCTCCCCAATGGACGAATTTTTGATTGCAATGACACGATGACCTCTACTCTAGTGCCGCCCTCAGCCTATTCTTTTGACTTGTTCATAATATCTTTAAATGTACTGGACAGATTGCCAAGTAATTTGCTGAGTGTGCTTATGTTTCCCAGGGGATGAACCCTCTCAATTTTGATATCACCATCACCTTTCCTCTAGCTCCACCCTTAGGCCAAAGATGTAAAATTTGATATCTCAGAATCTAGAGGACAGATCGCCATGACATTTGGTGAATGCGGTCATGCTCCCCAGAAGATGAACCCTCTCAATTTTGGTGATGTCATGACCTTTCATTTAGCGTGACCCTCAGACCAAAATGTCATATTTGAACATGCGAAATCATTAAATCTAATTTGCAGATCGCCATGATATTTGCTCAGTGCATTCATGCTTCCCAAAGAAAGATTCCTCTTGGTTTTGGTGACCCCACTACCTTTCATCTAGCATCGTCCTTAGGCCCAAATGTTTAATGTCTCTTCTACTGGATGGTTTGCCATGATATTTGGTGAGCACATTCATGCTACTCGGAGGATGAACCTTGTCAACTTTGGTGACCTCATGGCCTTTCCTCTTGCGCCACCCTCAGGCCAAAATGTACAAACCCCATTCTCGCACTACTTGCATGATCCTGACATTGGCAGAGTGCCTACACTCGTTTAATCAGAATTTCAAATTTATATAGTGCTTCTCAGTGCATAATGTTTATCCATTCAAAACCCCACTGTATCATTTGCAAAATGAATGGCTGTGAATCTTATCAGTCTCCACTTTGCAACAAGCTGAAGTTGTTCTAATGAAAGGAGGCTTCATCAAGTTGTTATGTCTCTCAATTCTTACATGTATGCCAAGCCAGTCCCTCGCCTCATTCCACAAACTGCGGGTTGTCTGTCAATCAAATCATTACGGCGGTTCATGAGGTGAGGAAAGAGCGCTGAAATGCTGCCAGCTTTGAAACCACAGCACTTATGTCTGTCTTCCAAAGCTGCAAGCAGGAGAGACAAGACACTCATCTGCAGTATCATTAAGCAACACTCTTCTGCTAATACATTAACAATAATCACAGTGTTAAAGTTTCTGCTCCTGCTACAAATAATTACATTTGTGTAGCACTTCTTATAACAAAACTTTAAAATGGTACAAAACACAGAGTTTTTTATAATCAAGAAGGGGAAGCCTATGTGGTGCCATAAAATGAATGGTTGAGCATCTACATCCATGTATCACTTCTTTCTAATGCCAAAATCAACATGGACCCAGCCACTTTGTTCATAAACATGCTCTCCCCGATCAAATGCAGCTTTCCAGTCAATGCTAGCCAGATGAATGGCAAGGTTGTAATCTGTGATGTCATCTAACAACACCCTTGGGAGGCAGCGTGCTGGTGTATAAAAGGGGAAAGTAAATTAATGGGTTCAGAGAGAGGTTGTTTGAGCTTATACACCCAAGAGTGTCAATTCATACCAACACTTGGACCCCTGAATGTGAAGATGCAGTCATTGCCTCAAAAATTCAAGTTTATGCAGTGACTATTTTAGGAAAGAGGCTCCTTGAGTCCCTGTCAAACAGAACAGCTTCAGGATGACATCAAGAGGTACCAAAAAAGACCATGGTAGATTTAAAGCCCAATATCAATGAATGACAGAACGCATACCCAACGGTAAGCTGATTTTCAGGAAATAATCTAATAGAAATGAATGAGTCACACTGCTCTCACAGAAGCAATTCACTTAGACTTAAAGCCCAGATCATTAGACCAAACAAAAAAACATTTATGATTGATACACTCAGATTGTTTGTCACAGTTTCTCATTCAATCAGGGTCTCACTGCTAATTAGCAAATAAACCATACTAAAACAAAGTCACAAACAGATTCATAAAGCAGGTTCAGCATTGACTTGGTCCAGTAATAGGACTCATGCAGCATAGTCACTCGTAGATGTACAAAGAAACACAAGTTCTCCACATCCCCTTTGGAAAAGAGAAAAATGTTACTACCATTAAGGATGTCTGGGCCACTATGAGTGATTGTTTATGCATGGAATTTCAGTGTGTCCAAATATAGCTTTTGTTTAGCTTTAGATTATATCCATCCTGCATTGTGATTCAGCAAAGGGTTAAATGGTCTTCCCCTCACCTGTTTCCTCCTAGGGCGTTCGGGGTTGCTGTGGTTTTTGGCTCGTTTATCGAATAAAACCACACAGCTTTGATATTCCTCTCGCTCTCGTCCCTAAAGATCCTGTTTTTCAGTGCAGAGTCTCGCCCCAAGGCAAAAGGCTTACTCTGTGCCAGTCCATGTCTGGACGGTATTGTACAATCCATCCGGCCTGGCAGAATTCGAAGGGCGTCATTCCAAAACAAGATATATATCGATCCATGTAAAATAGTTATTCATACACTTGTAAGTGCTTCATTCAGAAGGCCAGGTCCTCTTTTTTAATCTTTATTTTTCTGGGTAATGCTGGCCTTTTTAATCTTTATTTTTCTTGTTAAAAATTCTTGTCAGATTTCTTTTTTTTCTTTTTTTAACCAATCACACTGAGTACATTTACATGCGCACCAATACTCTGATCACTGGGAGTAATCAGATTAAGGCAGTGTTTTGATAACCACCTTTTACATGGATCAAAGTAATATGATTTCTGTAATATACAATCTCATCTATAATTACATGGATTAATTCAGAAATGGGCCTATAGCTTGCCACTCAACTGCACTGTGTTTGCATTTATCCAGTAACTCTAATTACAGTAATGATTACTTGACATCTGATATATTCAGATTCCCTTAATCAGATTTAGATTAGATTATCAGTGTGCATGTGAACGTAGCTTCCCCCTGCAGTTCTTACAAACATTTGTCAGTGTGAGGTGATCAGCTTCTTCTAAGTTACACATTGAAATGCCTCAGTGGTGAAACCCCCCACCAACCCACCCCCCTCCTCTTCCCCATTTTATTCAGGAACAGGAACCGTGTTTATTTGGGGGAGGGGGTGTTTCCTCCGAGCTGAGCTTGCTGGTGCATGTCCACCCAGGGGAAATGCCCTGTCGCTCCTGTTGACCGGGCAGGGCTCTTATCGGCGAGAATCCGCTGCTAGAGTGATGGAACGAGGCCAAGGCAGAGGCCTGTCAACGGCAGGGATAAAAAAAAAAAAACACCTGTTTCAGTTGACAGCGTGCCAAGTGTGTTAGAGTGGCTGTCTGAGTTATGGGAGGTTGGCGTGTGCTAATCAGCGAAATGAAGTTGGCTGATGTACTCGAACACGATGTCATTCTTCTCCCTCTTCAGCCAGCTGACATTATTAGGAGTTCCTTAAGTAGCTCATTGACTGGTTAACTAATTTTAACATAATTTCTCTGTATTATTAGGTCACCTACCTACAAAATCGGCATTGGGAATATGCAGCACCTATCAACGTCAATAACATCTCTTGTCAAGGGTGATGCTAGGTAGAACTGGGTCTTTTTCTCTGGCAATCTCCCCAAAATATATATAAAGCAAAAGATTGTAGGCAATTTGAGCTTTCAGACAAATCCATGTTGAAGAGAACAGGATACACACATAAGGAGCTAACACCTGGACAGGGAAAGAGAGAGGTGTGGCAGGATGTTGGGAGCTTATACGGACCTGCTCCCTCTGTAAGAAGCAGGTCCATATATTACATGTAAACATTGTGCATACATGTGTGATGGCAGTGGGGGTGGGAGATCTGGGTGTGAGCATGTGCTTTTGTTGGGCAGTTTGCCATGGGATCTCACTTTAACCCTAACCGTAATTTCCCAAGACCAGGCTCTGTATAATGAACCCATATTATACTCCATAAACATCTCCTCTCCTCTCCTCCAGAGGCTGGAAGGCAGACATGAACGGGCTGCAGTGCATCCAAACCCACTGCCACACATCCACCAGGAGCCCACCTTCCTGCTGTGCATGGGTCTGCTGCTCCTCCTGATTGGACGACTACTGTACTCTCAGGGGAGTACAAACAGCCACCAGGACCACTCTCAGGTCTAGCCTTTGGAAAACCCAGCAGACGTAGCATCATTACTTCAGTAATAACCTGTGACTGTGTTGGACCTGTCATATGTTGAATTTTCTTTTGTTTTTGGGGAGTTAATTTGACCCCCTTTCCTCCCCTCTCCCAGAATCAAAGGGGAAAGGACCTTGTTTATCTTTTTTTTTTTTTTTTAATTTATGTACAGATTTTGTTTTTTGGGAGTAAGTACTATCCAAAGAACATAATTCCTTAAGGCCTTAAGGAATTCTACAACACTTAGGTTCATTTTTGCACTTCTGTTTTTCCTTTATGGATTCTGAGCCTAGTGATGCTACCAAAGCATCACATGGAGCATAGTGCTAGGATTTTGCACTCCGTTCCAGCGCAGAGACAACAAAGTCATCAAATGATGTCTCCCTGGAAGACGACGCCTGTGGAAAATCAAATGTGCCTTGTACAGTTTCTTTATCTTTATTTTTTCTGTTGTTTACCTTTTTTATTATTTCTTGCCGAGTCTCTTTATTGTATTTAGTTTGATGAAGCTTCTTTGTCTTAAATGATTTGTGTGTCTTACCTAGGTGATCAACTCTGCAGGCCAAGGGTTGTTAAACTTGTTGAGTCCGTTCCTCATATTTAACAAATTTCATCTTTCCCCTGGAGGACCCAGACTGAGGAAAACATACTTAGGAAGCCCAACTCAATGTTCAGGACCAAAGTGCATTGCTACGCCACATTGGTACATAGTGTTGCTAAAATACAACCATACTAATGTGTTTGACCATTAGGGACGTTTAAATGTTGGATGGATGTCCGTGTCTACATAGAAAGTATGTAAGAGAAGGACAAAAACATGAATGAACTGGGGAATGTTCGGAAATGATACAGATATGATCTCAACAGGCATCAAATTCCCTGACTTTCCAAAATTGTTCATCATGCAAATTTCCACGACTACTGCTGCATTTGATTGTGCTCAGTCGGAAAGCCTCAGTCGGTATTCCCAACTTCCGACCTAAATAAAAAACACACGTTTTCTCAGCAGATAATCTACATATCTACTAAAATAAATGTTTATGTATGTAGTATGAATTAATACAAAGAGAATTGTGTTCACCGTTAACTGTGTGCAATGCTGGTGTGACATCATGTGGCAAATTTGGGCTAGAGCAATCTTGCCTTAGTTTCCAACTGAAATTCCAATTTGGACATCTGTCCTGTTGGACATTTCCAAGTAGGAGATCTCTGTTATTCAGATTTCCATGCATAGTTGAAAGCAGCATAGTATTTGTTGTTGTAACCGTTCAGAAGTTGTTGTTTTGTTGTAAATGCCCAATGGTCTTGTTTTGGCTAGCTCGAATTAGCCAAAGCTACCTCGAGCTAGCTAGCATTTGGGAATGTAATCAAGAAATTTGTTATTCGGAGTCTTATTACTTAAATGGTACTTAAAGTAGACTTACCAAGGATAAGCTTAAATGCTTGACTGAAAACGAGTTACAACAAATTTAACTTCTCCATCATCTTAAGGATGTGTGTTCTCCATAATCTTTCCAGGCCTGGGAAATTGCAGAATCCATGGTGTTTCAGGTTTTCCATAACCAAAGAACCTCACTCTACAGCCTGTTAAAGGGGAATTGTTGCCAATAGATAGTTTGACCTGTTAATATGTAAGCTGAACCTCCCATGATAGATTTTACTCTCTCTGTTTGATACAGTTTTGCATTAACAGCTTTTGACGCAATGACCAGTCAGTAACCTTAACCCTTCCTCTATGACAAAAAGCCTCTCTGTATCTCTGTAACCAGTGGAGCCAGTTTGAATGGTGAGAGATGAAGGCACAATATGTTTTTTTCCTACTTATTAAAGGCTAGCTTCAAAGAATTTTCAGAATCAATCACTTTCACCACCAAATACCCTTAAGTGTAGATAAATTCTTTTGAAAATGCATTAAGAGGGGAAGTGATGACCTCGTTGCTCCGGTTACTTTCAGCATTAAAGATAAAAGTACTTGATCTGAAACATTAATGGGCAGAAGCAGAAACATTGGAGTCAAAGAGAGGAAGATGACGAACAAAGTACACAAAATGATCATCAGTCGATCAAATGATTAAGCCAATGTAATTTCCAGCTGTCATTCTTTCACCCTTTTTGATATTTCAAGTAATAGTTTGACTTTTTAATTTATCCCTGAAAACTGATCAAATAATACTGTCTTCCACTCTTCTTTTTGTTGCAGTTCAGCCTCTGGAATTAGCATTAGCATCAGCTGTAGCACCCAGTTTAGAAGTTGGCAGGCATTTGGTTGTTGACAAGGTCATGTTATCCTTTTATTAGCGTCATGATTCAGACTCAGCCAAGTCTCCTTACATCTGCCAGGTCATTAAACACTCTCATGGAAAGCTTTCTGGATGACAACCAAGCTGCAGAGTAAAACAGAGCTAAACACTGGCTGGCTAGCTAGCAGTATGCTGCAGCAGCAGCTTTTGACCATTTTGTTTGCTTAAAACCAACCTAGCTCATGTTTAATACAGTAATGCCATGATTAAAACTCACTTTCAAAAATGAAAGCAGCTAACAGATAAACAGCAGAATGGCTTCTGAAAGAATGTGGTATGCAAAACAAGAATGTATGCAAAACAGGCTTTGGCAATGCATCTCCATTGTATGCAAAAAGATACATCTTTCCTCTGATATGGATGATGCTGTGGATCTGTCAAATTGAATGTTTGCCAAGATGTTTTTCTCCAACAATTCCTCTTAAAGTCGAGTATGGTGTGGTGAAAAAATGGCAATTATGCAAGAAATAAAAGCTTTGTCCTTAAGCGCCTTACTCTATCATGAATGCATACCATCTATTTTTAGCATGAGTAATGTAGGGTTTGTATTTGCCATACTATGCCCATTGAACTTTGCAATACCACAAACTACAAAAGCTGTATAGTAAAACTGTTGTTGGGTTATTTTGGATGTTATAAGTCTGATGTTAACCAAATGCTGTACCATATGTTGGTTTGGATCAGTACCTGGATATAACTGGGTTGATTGTCAATCAAAATCATCTCAGCTAACATGAGTTTCATCCTGTCTAGAATGCTGAAAGGAAATGTAATTGGTTCCTATGTGCCAGATTAGATCAGTCAATTGATGGAAAAGAAAATTTAAACAATTTCACCCAGGTCTGTACAATATAGTGCAATCTAGGCCTGGGATCAAATAAGGGACTCTGTTACCACTGCAGCATTCCGTTAAATTGTGATTAAAGTGTCACGTTTGATGGATTTATCCTGCTTACCAAAACATCTTATTTTTATAATATGTTTGCCATCTCTCTGAAGTTGCTGATGAAAACAATTTGTCATTAAATCATAGTTTTGGAAAAAGTTCATGTTGTAATACAATTTATAACTACAGGTTTAAATTTCTGGAAGTCAGGTTACCTAAATTCACACTTCAGCAAATATCTCGCCTGTGGAATTTTATGTTTTAATGGTGTGAAATTAGCCATTCAGCCACAACCTCTCAGTGAATGTTGCATTCATTTTCAAAGTTCCTCCATTCAAGTGATAGATATCAGGCTCTCTTTTCTTAACTTCAGATTGGGCGTGACAGTCTGAAAAATACTGTATCAACTCAGTTCTGTCTACAACCTTACAGAGAGAGCAGGTAACCGTGGCTGGAAAACACAGCATAGGGGCAGGATGGGGAACTTTTTTCATGGCTACAAATGAAATAAGGTTAGTAACACAAAATATCCCTTTGGAAATGAACAATAACCAGGACTGTGTTTCTCCAGACCAAATTGACTTCCTTTGCCATGTCATTTCACTCTGTGACTGTGTGCTACTTT
>OMLF01020694.1:0-20095 GCA_900302615.1 Holocentrus rufus
GGGGGGGGACTGAACTGTTATATTTTGTTAATTTGTTCATGTCTCTGTCCCTCAGCAGCACTGAAAAAAATCTCCATTCCTTGGTTAATTTACAAGAATATTGTTCATCTCATTTTCCCTTGCAATGCAAAAAGTGGTGACAGAGTTTCCTTTCATTAACAACAGTAAATGCAATTGGTTTTGTCCATCTTTGGCTAACAGGTATAAAGAGAGATTGGTATAACTGCAAGCACAATATGTCTGTCAATTAATTAATTATTGCTATTAGCATTATTATTTCTTTAGCTAGAAGTTTAGCAAGGACATTTACAGGATCTTTTATCTTTTATGTGCTGAGGCATTTCCACCATGCAAAAATCTCCATTTTACCAAGTCAACCAGTCTCATCTGCAGGGTTGAGAGTCTTTTCTTCAAACAAGGTTAAAATAATAATAATAATGACAGTAATAAAAAATAATCTGCCGGTCAGATGAGATAATCCTAATTGTGTCCAATGCAGTTTCCTTCCTTGTTTGAGAAATTTTTCTGTGAACAAGTATAAATCTGTTGAAACGAGGCAGAATAAGGCAGATCAGCCCACTAGGATCAAGAAAATGACACTTGATTCAAGACAATTCTGGAAACAAGTTGATTAGCATTGGAAACAAGTGGGATTATCTCATCCCACTGGCAGATATTTTTTTCTTGTTTGAAGAAAAACAATGAGAATGACTGATCAATAGCATGTAGATTTTGTGCCATGTGTATCATTTATTATGGCTACAAACATCACTCCTGCTTCCAGTGTTTCAATGCTTACCACTGAATTCACTTTTTTCACACAAAAGTTTCATTCAGAAGTGAGTGACGCTGCAGTTCGTTCATCTCTTCTCTGTTGATAAACGTTCTGCTCTGCACTTCCTGTGTTTGCTATGAACACACACAGTCACAGTGAAACCAGAGAATGGAAACACACAAAGTATAGAGGTCCAGTCCAGAATACAACCTAGTTATCCATGATAGATAGATAGATAGATAGATAGATCTTTGTATCTGATGGAAAGAAATCAAAAACACTGACCTGATGTTGACCCATAATGGTAGCGGTCATTTTCACAACAAAACTAGCTTCAACATGCCAGATACACTGGATCTATCTCCAAACAAACTAGGTCAATAAAGTGAATTAATGTTAACAGTCAGAAATGTTACTTTTTTTTTTAAATCAACTACATCTAATTATGTAAGTTTCAGCTCACAGTTTCAACAGTAGCAGTTTTCACACCACTTGAAACCAGCTAACGTAACGTTAGCATTGGTGTGAGACAGCTAGCAAACAATTTTATTGTTCATCAAACTCCATGAACAAGACATATGAACATCCACTACAGTCTCCAAATGTGCTCCAAAAAATCTGCACACCATAGAATGTAGCTTCATGTCTTCTGACCCCCAACACCCTGATTTCCCCCTTAAATTTCCAATTAAGTCGTAGTAAGTTAGTAGTAGCCTTTTTCATACTGCAGACAATGTTACATACAGATTCTGTATCTGCTTGGTCCAACACCTCACTGAATCTACAGCAGCTCATTCTGAATAAAATAGATACAAAAACACGTAAAATAAAAGCAAAATCTTCCAGGTATTCAGTTTCTTTTGCACAGTCCTTATATCCTTTTGTAATTGCCTCTATTCATCTCTGACTCTTCCTTTATGATCAATATAGATTTAATAAGGGAAATCAATGGGGGAATTGACTGAATTCACCTCAGCTGTGAACCTCATGACAAGAATAAGAGCTCGATTATTTTGTACATTCAGTGTGTATGCATGGTAACTATGAAAATATGAATTTACAGCATACTTGCAGTACGTGCATAGAACATGCTGAGACAAAGAAAAATGAATGAAAAGTCTGGAAAATAAATATTTCTGCACAGGTCAGTGATACAGCAGGGAACAGAAAGAGGTGAGGATTAGCAGGCATCCTGCCAGCGTGTGTGTGTGAGTGTGTGTGTAGGGCGGGGGGGTGCTGAAGCAGCACTTTCTGACACAGCAAGATGTGTGGACCAAAGACAAATACACACACACACACACACACACACACGGCCCTAATCTTACCATCAGACGTACAGGCAGCTCGTCTTGGACCAGTCTCACCTACATCTGCTGTTTCATAACAGCTGAACTGGGCCTGTCTGTCTGTCCAGCAACAAACCAGGGTTAGTATCATTAATGAAAACTAAAAAAAAACAAAAACAAACAAACAAAAAAACATAAATTAACAATTAAACTAAAAACTAAAGCAAAAACTATAATTACTATAATCACTAAAACTATACTGCAACACAATCAAAAACATACAACAGAAATATTTTCCATTTTCATATCTTAATTCTCAATTATGGTGCTGTATCTGCTCTATCATTCTCATGCATGTGTGACTTGTTTCAGTTTATACTGCTGTAAATTATAATTTGTTAACCTTACTTAAAAAATGTAAAACCAACTGCCTTAAAAAAAAATAATAATAAAAATACTTGTTTGGTTTAAGTAAAGCAGAATAGTAACTATATGTTATAAGGACAAATACTCCTTAGGTGTACAACACTTACACTTAACTTTAAGTTACTTAGTAAGTAAAAAATGAGTATAGAGCACTTAATAATTTTTAACTTTTATAGACTACTCAAAATTACTACTAAGCAACTTAATTATTTCAAGTGTATTGCTGTCAATGGAAATGGCAGCTGACAGGAGGCAGTGGTGTGGGGTTTTTGAGCACAGTGCTGATATACAAAAATAAATAAATAAATAAAAACATTTTAAATTGTCATGATGAAAAATAATGTGTGGTGTAGAAATTAAGGGCAGAATCCACAACAACTTGAAAGCAAATCAAGACACTGAGAGGCTTACCATGACAAACATACTGTATGTTGGCAAAGAAATATTAATGATTACGATACGATGGTTCCATTAAAAAAAAAAAAAAAGAAAAAGAAAAAAAACACGCAGTATGACTTCGCACTGTGCCTGCAATAAACCAAGACATGGCCAGCTGATTCAAATAAATACGAAAGACAGGAAGACACGTTAGTCGGTTTGTTTGTAGAAACAAACGTCGCTGTTTCGAACGGATGTCAGTAAGAAATTTAGGTCCTGATTGTTTTCACCAAACGATGCAGGTACAAGCTTCAACATCTGCTAACAAATGCTGAATTGTTTTCTGGGAGCGTCTCAGTTGTCTTAGAGCGAGTGTGAAGTGTAACTGTGAAATGGTTCGGTTCATCTAAGGAATTTTTAAAGGTGCATTATACCAAATATCTGATGGTAGATTTAAATGAGGACCCTTTAGACTCATCTGAGCAAAAATGTAGAATAAGCACACAGTTTGATAGTTGAGTTCACATGGTTCTCATCATCAGACTGACCCGCTGATAGATTATTATCGCTTATTCCATGTTATTGTCCATTGAGTCTAAAGAGTCCTCATTTCAACCAACCATTATCAATTTGGCATCGTGCACCTTTAGGACAATTAGTGTCAGTATGTTGTGTCGAGACAGATCACTGCACCAACATCAAGGTAATACTAAGACTTATTCATATATCACACCTACCACAATTTGAAAATATTATAATATGACAAACAGCGCACAAGACATTAATTATATAGGAGAACACCATATAAAAGGACACTGAATGCAAACAAATAATTCTCAAAACAGTTTGACTTGCACAAGAAGTGAGTGAAGCTATTTCATCATACAGGCAGATTAATATGATTTGAAGACTCAGTGAGGTGGTTGTGTGTGTGTGTGTGTGTGTGTGTGTGTGTGTGTGTGTGTGTGTGTGTGTATTTGTGTACCTGTGATTTCATTTATATCAAGGCATGGATGTGGAGTGGTTTCAAATTCTCTAAATGCTTGTATAATGTTGCATGTTTTGTTTTATTATATGTGCAGCCCTGTGAGACATAATTTGTGATATTGGGCTGAGGCAAAGCTCTTGACTTGCTGGTCGATTTAATTTCCCGGCCTCACCTGTGGGAACGAGCTGTGGGCAGTGACCAAAGAATGAGATCCTGGACACCCACCTACTGAAATGAGCCTCCTCTGGAGCAGAGGCGTGCAAAAGCCAATTTTTGGGGTCCCCATCAGCCCCTTCATTTTTTATTTTTTATTTTTTTATCTTCACAAAGTCACATGTTGCCAAATTAGTTGAAGGTGGAACATTTTATATTATGTAGCTGATATGTAAAACATCTTATCAATCTAATGAATTGTGTTCAGGATTAATTACTTATTGCTTCTTCATACAGAAATAATTATATATGATTTCAGCAAAATTATAAAATTTCTTCAGTACACTTACTCGAAAACCTCAGCGTGGTCTGAATCAGTTAACCACCAGGGGCTACTAGCTATGTAGCAACCAATCAAGACCATTTTCAGAAAAGAGGGAACAAGCAGAATCTGAGGACCCATTCTTATTTTATGGACCCACAGGTCAGTTTGTGATTTATTTTGCTAAATATCCAGACTAAATTAGTTTACTTTAAATAAAAATGAAAACTGTAGTCTATAATAAGCATTTCAGTTTAGGATCCACCTTCGGGCCCTGGGTACTCAGTCCCCTTTTTCCCCCATGTCTTCCAATCACTTATGGACCAATCGTGGGCGACATCATGGTCCCTGTTGACTTGTTTGATTCATGTGAACTTGTAAGAAATCATGACAAAATGAGAAACTTGTTCTGATGTGATTTCAATATTTAAGAAGTCAGATTTTTTGATTTGATCCTAGTGGACAACAGAGGAAAAAATGTCTCCGAGTTACATTTTTTAACTTGAGGCATTCAGGGTTTTCCTCCATAAACACAGCATCACTTCACCGACACCAAAAACAACCAGAAAAGACTCTTTACTGCTCCAAACAAATTGTGTGTGATCAAGCCTTTACCCAGCAGGACAGTCATTTACTTTAATGTCACACTTTAACTTCATACACAGTATTTCCATTTAAGAGGTCACAAGCTGGTCAGTACTCAGGTGATAACATGACCTGGCCTCACTCTAATCCTGAACACACCGCATCAGCAGCACAGCACACACACACACATACCGGCTCCTGCCCCTGTGAGCCCCCCTCCCCCACCCCGGGTGAGCGAGTTACCTTGAGTTCATCTGAGGTAAGTAGGCCTCGCTGCTGCAACATCTTCACCTACTCTACATTTCACTATGACTCATATTCAACTTCGGTGGCCTTTTGTTCAAGCGCTGTCCCGTGCTTGTTCTCACGTCTGCCCTGATGAAACGTCCTACTCAAGTAGAAGTCCTGTTACTTTCCTGATGCTTTACTTCAGTAGCAGTAACAGTCCTGCTGTAAAAATGAGCTTCAGTGTCAGTAAAAAGTATGAGATTTAAATGTAATGGGAGCACAAGTTTGTTTTTGAAAAGAGAACAGTGCCCCATGTGATCTTGTCAAAATCTGGGATGGGTGGATTTTCAGACGGAGGAAGGGACAAAACTGCAGAAGAAACACACAGAAGGAAACTGGCAATTATTGACTTAAAAAAATTACAGTATAAAGAAAAGCCACTCAGTTACAGTAACTACAGTCAGTGTAACTGGGATTAGGAACTAGAAAATCTCCATTTTAACAAGTCATTTAGCCCCATTTTCAGTGCTATAATCCTGTTTTTCTTCAAACAAGGTAAAACAAATCTACCAGTGGGATGAGATAATCCCACTTGTTTCCAATGCTAATCAACTTGTTTGCAGAATTTTCTTGAATCAAGTGTCATTTTCTGATCTGCTTTGTTTCCATGTATTTATGCTTCCAACATTCTTATATTTTCAACATATTTGTACCAGAGAAAAATTTCTGAAACAAGTGAAATTGCGTTGTAAACAAGTGGGATTATCTCATCATCCTGTCAGATTTTTACCTTGTTTGAAAGAAACCAAGAAGAAACAATATGACTTGTTTAAAATGGATGTATTTCTCATTGGTATGGATTTAAAATGTTGAAATCAATATGATTATTATTTGTAGGGCAGTTATTAAGCTGTTGGCATCCTCCACCTCCGCTTACATCACCCTGCACACTGTTCCAGTGATCTGTGTCTATAAACAGAGCTGGTACTTCTATGAAAGTGAAAGCTGATATTCCGCTGGCCCAAAACTGTACTGGGTGAACCTCTGTAATCTCATTAGTACTATCTAAGAGTGAAAGTCTGTGTGTGTGAGTGTGTGTGTGTGGAGGGATTGGCCTATAATATAAAGTGGCTTAGGCCTTGGATCTCCACACACAGTGCAGGCATTAAGGTTATGGATCCAGGTGGAGGATTACAGGCACAAGGCACGCGAGCATCACCTCAGGTGACTAGGCAACAATAGGATTTAATAGAGACAGCTAGCCTGGTAGCAACATGCTAGCTTCATGCAAATCCCATCAGTGTGCACAGAAAGTAATGTTGTGGGTTGGACAGCACCGGACTCTGCTTCATTTAAAACAGAGAAAACCTTTAGAAAAATACAGCCATGGTATGATACAGTAGGAGTCAATGAAAATGTTAGCTTAATATGGTGAATTTCAGTGGGAGTCTATGGGAATTCTATCAACATGGTATATAAGAAAGGGGGCCATGGGAACTTTAGTTTAGCACGGTGCATATCAACGTGAGTCTGTGGAAATTCTACCTTCAAGGATTCCTCTGGTGTTAGTCTCATTTTCCTGATTAGCTTCTTGTGAAAGCACTGTGGATGTTTATATATTGTCATTACAATTACCTAACATGAGACTAGTATTCACTGGCATCCATCCCTGTGATTGTACAGGCCTGGTGGGTTGCCATGCCAACAAAGACCTCCAGGCCAACAAAATCATTTTGAATGTCAAAAAAAATAAAAAATAAAATAAATCAACAATAATGTGCATTTCTGTGCCTCTGTGTAGAACTTTTCCAAAATGTGAGTGGTTGCTATTGCATGACTATAGAAATACTATATGATACTGCAGGTGGAAGTTTATCTGTGTGCTTCTCTCACTTTGTCCAATACAACATGTTGCTATTGTAGAAGCAATTTCTGAGGGAAACACTGCCTTGTGATTTATGTCTGAGCTGCTGTGCTGTTTGCAGCCAGCAGAGTGCGCCATTCCACTGTCTGCTGTTGCTGTAGGTGATGGTGAGGTTGTTGCAGGTTTGTTGTATAGGCGTAGTCCCTATGCCTTCTTTGAGCATCCAAAGGCACTGTCTCTGGTTCTGACAGACATGCTGCTTTTCAGACATGTGCAACAGGCCTTTTAAATAGCCCAGCTGCAGGCAGTACATTCATATTAACTCTTCTGGAGCTGCGCTTGTTTACAAAATTAGTCTTTGCAAATCAGCAACTACTAATGATAGATTGCTTACATCAATGCAAAATTTAGCAGCTCTGGTGATAATTTATGTCAAAATGTACAGATAAGGGGGTGAGCTGAAACTGACTGGAAGGCCACAGCTCAGAAACGAAATACAGAGTGGACATGGACAAGTTTGGTGATGCAGTTGTGGTGAATATGACAGCTTACATTCCACAAAGCAATTTTATTGAACAGAGAAAACATTTATAATTCCTGATAATTCCTACTTCTGCGTATTAGCAACCTAAAGGCAAATTTTTGCCAAACTGTCTGATAAAGATGACGATCCAATAATTTTTTGTTTGTTCTTTGGTTTGATTTGAAGGTGCTGAACCAAGAGGTCAGGCATGTTTTCTTCCCTCACTTCATTGTCTGCTTCTCCACCATGCTTTACTTCACCAGTGTGCTGCAGATACTGTCATTCTACTGCTTTTTCTGTTCCGTTCTATTGCATTCTATTCTATTCGATTCTATTCTGTTCTAAATGGGCATATTCCAAAACTGGAGTGGGTTGCATTCCTGTATACATGTACAAATTTAATTCTACAATCTTTAAATCTTTCACTGAAGATATATCTGTATGTATTTGTTTGTTGTTTACTATAGGCCTATTATCTACAACACTCTGTTGTTACTTCTTTATGTCCCATTCTCTGCTGCTGCCGTGACACCAGTTTCCCCACGTTTCACCAAATCCACCTTAGAAAAACTACAGGCCCCACTAGCACCCTCAGCCTGGCGTTCGCCGGAAGTGACAGTTTTGGTATAAATGCATTTCCGCATCCTCTGTCAGTCCTTTCCTGTCTACGGCCTATTGGAAGATGGCGGTGCAAATCTCCAAGAAGAGGAAGGTTAGCACTATTTCATCCCATTTTTGCCATCATAAAAGCGGACTTCTGTAAAATGGGGTAGTTTCGGTTAAGATACAAGTTTTCTGTGTTCGTCCCGCTGTCCGACGGGCTTGTCGGCCGTCTGTTCAGTGAGGATTGATCCAGATAGTACCGGCGCTGTGTCCGCTTCACTTCGGTAACATGGCACTGACTATAAGGGCCATGGTAGTAACCCGGGTCCTACCGATTTGAGCCAGGAAAACTGACTCTGTCTGCGTTTCTTGGCTTCACTACTTTCTGTCAGACAGCAAATTATGTAAAAGGTTGCTGTGAAATCTCCCCATCCGCCGTTACTTCGGTTAATGTGGCTAACGTTAGCCGCACGGGTAACGTTAGTTGAATGAGGACGGAAGGTTGGCTAACAGCAGGCGCTAGCTAACATCAACTACAAGTGAGGCTTATAACCACAAATTTTAAATGGATAACGACCCATGTAAGGCTCGTGTTCATGTCCATCTAGTCTGCAAATGATTGCACGTGCTGTTAATTTTTATGAATGGTCAATGACGTGTGAAGAGTCAGTTCTGTTTGCATCTCAAACTGTCACTGCCCTGGAAAATGTATTTCCCCTTAGTAACTTTATGGCTCCCTTTCAGTCCACACTACATGCTCCCCAGTGGTTCTCACTCATGTCCATGTTTGTTTTGATAAAGCTTTTGTCATTATTAAGCCATCTCAGCTTTGCTTGCCTAACTTTGGAGAGTCAAATCAGTATTATCCAAAATGTGGATTATTACATGACAATATCAGTCACATTGAGTAGAAAGGTTAGGTCATTATCCAAATTGAAGGCCAGGTTTTCATGTTAATTTGATGCTTTGCTATCATGACTACTGCTGGAAGTCCTGTATACAAGTCATGTTGATGTGAGTAATTAAACACATTACATTGAAGCTGCTTGTGTTTCCATCTTCAGTTCGTCTCAGACGGTATCTTCAAGGCCGAGCTGAACGAGTTCTTGACTCGTGAGCTTGCTGAGGATGGCTACTCAGGTGTGGAGGTGCGTGTGACCCCAACCAGGACTGAGATCATCATCCTTGCTACAAGGTGAGCATGTAGACCTGGTTGTGAATGACAGGCATGGACAAATGTTTTGCTGCACAAGCACATTGGTTGATACAAGCACGCACACATTGTTCAGGTTGGGAAAGTTGTACAGTCAAATTCCTCAAATTTTTGCTGAGTTTTAGGGGAAATAATTAATTTAAAATTACATAAGTCTGTTTTGCAGGACTTTTTAGCTAATGTCTATTAATTTTTATTACTCTTTTCTAGAAATCAGAGAGACAATCTGAATTAGTGATGTATTGGGCATGTAAAATCACAGGCAGTGAATGTGGTGCTGACTTTGTGAAGTTAAGTTTATATACAACCAGACCTCATTAAAGACACCTCAAATTTAAGGGTCAGTTCTCTACCTTTTTGAAAGATGAGTGTATTTTCACGATTATAAACTGAACTGCAGTGGACACATGAATATTTTTTTAACTTAAATTTATTACCTTTTTGATTCTGCACCTTGCCCAATCAAATACTATGCCAGCTCTGCCATCAGTGTGTGGATGTGTCAGTGGGTGAATGTGAGGCGTGCATCGTGAAGCAGGCAGGCTAGTGAAGCGCCTTTATATTTTTCTTTAACAATTATAACCTGATCTTTCAAATTATTCTGATCAAAATTGCAACACTACAAAACAGCCAGTGATATTCACCTACTTTGGATGTTTTTCTGTTCATTGTAAAGTAGTTAATTGTTCATAATGCCTAGAACAGCGGAAGTTAGACATAATCTCTTATTATATGTTGGCATAATGCTTCATGTTACTGTCTCCTCAAGCAACTACATTTAGGCATCAGTCAATACCGCTGAAATGTCTTTATGATTTTAACAGTTGACAGTATTTGCCAGCATTTACAAGGTAGTTGGTGTTAGTTCAGATATTTAACTACGTCTGCATCAGTGGACTCGATGGGGCTTTTGTAGTCTTGCATTTGTACCTGTCAAGACTCAGGGGTACTTATCAGAATACTGTTTTTCACTGACATGAATTGCAGTCGACTGGCCTTCTTTATTTGTTTAGGCTGAATGTTTATGTTGATGTTCTGTTTCAGGACCCAGAACGTTCTGGGAGAGAAGGGCCGTCGTATCAGAGAGCTGACAGCTGTGGTCCAGAAGAGGTTCGGCTTCCCTGAGGGCAGCGTGGAGGTGAGACTGGAAACCTGTGCTGCTCTGAGGAGCGCTGCCCGTTCAGAGCCGACATGCAGGCTTAGTCCTTTAAACTTGCAATGATTATTATTGTTCAAATAAACATGTTTTCTATCATTTGTATTTCATAATATTGTCTTAAAATTCTGTTTAGTTGTCAACTGGTGGTTCAGAGATTGTGTTCATCTAATCACTGATCCTACCTCTTTTAAAAAGTTAAAATAACTTCTGACAGCGTCCTCCCTTCAGTGATGATACGATGACGAGTCGGAACAGGACCCAGTCTGGTTCTGCGGGTTCCTGGTTCAGGTCCACGTTCTGTGGCTCTGTTTCAGTCCCTCAGATCAGGGGGTCCTTTTCAGTTGAAGACATAGAGGCATTTGTCTGAGAAGGGTTTTTACACGTGAATTTACTGTGTTAAGTGGAGCTAACAAACCTCGACTGGTAATTTCGCTTCTGCCTCCGGGACCCAGTTCTCCTGGCTCACTAGAAATGAGCCTGAGAGGTTATTTTTGGTCCCCACTTCTGTTTTTAAGAGACATGATGCTTCATGTGTGACTGAAGTGTCTGTCCTCTTGTCTCCATCAGCTGTATGCTGAGAAAGTTGCCACCCGTGGTCTGTGTGCCATCGCTCAGGCCGAGTCTCTGCGCTACAAGCTGCTGGGAGGCCTGGCTGTGCGCAGGTAAGCACTGCTGTGATTTAAACTGTTAACTAATTCCCACACTGGTGACTCATCACTGCTCTCTTGTTGGAGGGCTGCATCTAGCATCTTAAAGTAATTATTAGCACAACATGATACATCTTTGTCATGATTGGCGGCCTGTGCATTGTATTTTACATCATGTCACCTGGTTGGTTTGGCTTTCATCTGATTTTAAAGCACGAAATAGAAACAGTTTTTAGTTTGCAAGTAAAAATTCATTACTGCTGAGGTTCAGCTTCACCTGGTCTGGATGTGTTTTGGCAGTTATCAGGGGTGAAGGAGGGACAAGTAGCAGCATCTTGTTTGTCACAGGAGACCGTGGGATTTATGTGTTTCTTTAAACACAAAAGGCTTCACATGCCTCATAAATCATATAAAATGTTTATCTGCTTATATGTAAGAGATTGAATGGAATACTCACCTGTCTTTACGCCAGTTCTTCCCCCACACCGTCCTCCTCTCCACGCAGTGTCAGAGCTGACATCCTCTGCTCACATTAGTTTTAATCCATTTTCTTCAAGAGAACTGAGAGACTTTTTAATGAGTTCTGACTTGAATTTGTTGTATTCTGACAACTTTCCCTTCCCTCTCTCAGGGCGTGTTATGGTGTTCTGAGGTTCATCATGGAGAGCGGGGCTAAGGGCTGTGAGGTTGTGGTCTCTGGCAAGCTGAGGGGTCAGAGGGCCAAGTCCATGAAGTTTGTGGACGGCCTGATGATTCACAGCGGAGACCCCGTCAACTACTACGTCGACACAGCCGTCCGCCACGTCCTGCTCAGGCAGGGTGAGTACACATCCAGCGACTTTTTTTTTTCCATTCAAAGGCCGTGAGATGTTTTTAATTTATCCCCCTCAAACCCCTGAGAAACTGGCGCTTAAATTTGTTTTACAAAGTAAATTAAAGATGCTAAATTAAGAGGTTTTCCTCATCATGGGGTGTAAAAACATCTAAAGTAAAGAGTCTGGGTCTGAGGGTTTGTTTCGGAAAAGCTTCTCTTGTTTCAGTCCCTTCACAAGATGCGAAGCAAACAGGCACCGAGACAGTAAGAGCTATAAACCCTCAGTCCTGAAGACTTTCTGACCAGTCACAACATCAGAACTTAGATAAGCTAATCAAAACGAAATTGTCCTCCCTTCGGTGATGATACGATGACGAGTCGGAACGGGACACAGTCTGGTTCTGTGGGTTCCTGGTTCAGGTCCACGTTCTGTGGTTCTGGCTCAGTTCCTCAGAGCAGCGTGTCCTTTTCAGTTGAAGACATAGAGGCATTTGTCTGAGAAGGGTAGAGGATCTCCAAGAATCAAATGACCGGCCAGAGCCGGACTTTTGTGTGTCCAGTGAACAGCCTCAGTCTCTTAAAAACTACTGGTGAGGTGCAACGCAAATACTGAGACCCCGGCGGGTTTTTCTCTGTCTGAAATGAGACGAATGCAGCTGCACCAAACAGCTCTGAGATATGAATGTCTTTTAAATGAGTAAAAATGTAAAGCAGGGTGATGACTGTAAAATGAGGAGGCACGCTGAGCCAAAGCCAGAGCCAGAGCAACTTAACTGTTTAAAGGCCAATTACATTTCCTGCAAGCTAATGATTTGATCATGTTAATGGGACGTTATGTTAATATGGAACATGATTTAGTTGAAAATTAGTTGGTCCATCTTGATGCATAAATTCTGTGTTAATGCGTATTCAAACCTGTATGTTGTCATCAGGTGTGCTGGGCATCAAGGTGAAGATCATGCTGCCCTGGGACCCCAGCGGTAAGATCGGCCCCAAGAAGCCCCTGCCCGACCACGTCAGCATCGTGGAGCCCAAGGAGGAGACCCTGCCCACCACACCGATGTCTGAGCAGAAGGGGGCCAAGCCAGAGGTGCCCGTCATGCCCCAGGGAGCACCCGTACCCACCGCATAAAGGGTAAGACACAGCAGGAGGCGCAGACCACCTTATTTGGGGTTAAAATGGGCTACAAAGACACTAATTATAAAATTGAAATAGCATTAAATTTTTTATCATTCTTATACCTATTAAAACATTACCAGAAGGTAAGAAGGAACAAGGAAGAAGCAGGCATGAAGACAAAGTGCAGTTCAAATAAAAATCACTCTTAAGTGGTAAATTTGTAAATTTTCCCAAAGGAAATGTGCATCAGTTGGAGCCAGTTTTGTTTACTACAGAGGTGAAGCCAGTATTTATCAGTGGGTGACATTTCCTCCCTTCGGTGATGATACGATGACGAGTCGGAACAGGACACAGTCTGGTTCTGCGGGTTCCTGGTTCAGGTCCACGTTCTGTGGCTCTGGGCCAGTTCCTCAGAGCAGCGTGTCCTTTTCAGTTGAAGACATAGAGGCATTTGTCTGAGAAGGGCTGTAGCATGATGAACAGTACTGCATGAGAAAGAGTCATGGTCCTGAGTGTGTAGTTTATAATCTGTTGAAAGCTCTGTGGGCTCCGTTTATGAAGAAGAAAAGATGCCACATGAAATTTAAGTGTATGGAATGCAAATTTAGGATGATAACTTAAGCTTTTAATAAAATACAAAACACTCAAGTCATAGGAACCAAATGTTTGAAAGAATCATTTTTTTATATATTTTTTGCAAAGCACCACCCTTCTGGATTTGGATTTTAACCTCATAATATTGTCAGTAACCTTGTATAAATAAGTCCTGAGCAGATTTGAATGTTGGCATAGATACTTTTGTAGTGTCAGTAGAATATACAACTTGAGATGTGCCACTTTGAAGGTATTTACCCTTTTTATTTTGTCTTTTGCAGGTGTTCACCATTCCCCCAGATGGAAGCAAGACCCTGATTTTTGTGTACAAAAAACAATAAAATCTGGAAAATACAAAGATGGGTTATTGGTCATTTATGCATGTTATACACATTTTTTCTCCAAATATGGTTTTGACATGACAGAAGATAACTCACACACAGACTAAAGTCAGCATGTGTGTATGTGCTGAAGTCAGTACATGTCAACACACTTTGGGTTATCTTGGGTTGTCATACATAAATAAAATAAGACTGATCCAAGACCAATTAAAACCTTTTGAAAGAGCTGGCTCAAAGAAGGAATGTGTTACCATACTAAGTCTTTTAACAAGAAAAGAAATCGTGAGATCTCCAGTTTTCTCATATTTGCATTCATTCTACCTGTGTCATTTTCTGTGTATTGACATTCATGATAAGTGTTGTGTATCACGGACTGTTGTGGGAAATATCACTCAGGTGAAATACGACAAAGAGAAACAGCGAACTTATGAATGGCTACTGTACTGGAGGCAGGTAAAAACGGTCTGCACTGTAGCAGCTCTATGAATGCACTGAGCGCCCCGAAACAACTTAGCACCACCTTGTGGTGATAAAACAACACGGCAGCCCAAACCACTGGTATGACAGCCGTACATTCTTCTCATTGTTGAGCGTTTTTACTTCGTTTTCTTTTATACACCACAAAAAGTACTTTGAATTAGAAACTATCAGGCAGTATACATGTGTCATCAACAATACTGATGAACGTGACAGACTGCTGCACATCTGCAGTGATCAGAGCGCTGGAGCGACTGGGACAGCAGCTGTTCTGTTACATGACACCCACCAGAGAGAGAGAGAGAGAGCCCTCACTCTGCTTCCATTTCCGGTACAAGAATGTGAAGAAGTGATGTGAATTGTCCTCAGTTGAGTAGTTTGAATGGCATTGGGCACCACTAACTTTATGGCTTGAAGCTGGAAGGAACCCGTTCTTATAATACAAACTGAAACAGCATTGCATGTGAGGCTCGCATTTGCAGAGCAAAAGGTGGATCAGGTTTTTACAACTGAGTGATTAATCTCGCCAACATACGACCTTAGGGGAAAGTTAAAGTTTCCCATCACGCACCACGTCCGGGTTAGACCACGCCCCCCTCGCACCTACCTGTTCGGGATTGCAGCTCTCACCTGGACACCGACTATTCAGCACAGAGACAAAATGAGTCTGCCAGACTACAAGTCACCTGGCAAACAGTCTTCACCCGCCATACCGGTAAGGAAAAACTCTTTTTAACACGACGGACTACAAGAGCGGATGGATTTCATTTCAACCCAGCAGAAAACTTTTGGCTGTTGTCGTTAACTCTTGTCAACTGGACGACAGGTGGATGGAAGCGCATTCAGACTAGACTCCAATGAGATTTTATTTCGTTTGCCACCATGATTATTTTACACCAAATTACAGTTATTGGAAGTTTTTAATTTGTGGTTATTTTAAGAATTTGGGCTGTTAATTCTGCCAGTTTAAACTGGTTTTACAGGTGTTTTGTTTCACACGAAATTGATATCCAACTTCCAGGAAACTAACCTTTTCATCTGCAGACAAAGCCTAAGTTGCCACTTTATACACTTAACACGCCTCATTAAGGCAGATTTTTAATGTGTGAAGTATTTATCTGTCTTCTGACTAGATTAAAAACTGTAGTTAGGGACAATATATCAAATTGGTGTAAGTAGTTAAGTTACGAAAAATGGTATATTCAATGAAAACATCACTGAATATCCATTCTGAAAAAATGGGCCTTTTTATAGCTTGTTTGCTATTACATGGTAATTCCCAAATAAAGTTCACAGATTAGCCATATTTATTATTTTCCTACCAGTACCGCCACCTGTTACATGTAAACCTACTTGTCGTTCATCATGTATGTCCACACTCTCAATAATGTGTTATGTTTTCAACAACACATAAGTTATTATAAATATCATCCAGTCCATGAGACGCCTTCTGACCAGGGCGTTGTAGAGGAATGAGCAGCCATTAGTCATTTTGTGACAGACAGCTGGATCATATGGCCTTATCAACTTAAGTAAACCAATGTGTAGGTGACTAATGCTGACACCCATCCTGTGGTAGCTACCAGGCACACAGTGAGCTATGTTCAAATAGAGGCACGGCAGTTCATTATGTGACTGCAGATTCACTTCACTTTGAATATGAACTGACACTCTGACCAGTTGTTAAGAGCCATGCAGTGACCGTGTTTGTCAAAGCAACCCATTTATTCATTTATAGTCTTCTCCAAGCATGCATTTGAGCTTGTCAACCCATGCAAGCACAAGATTTTCACAACATGGTATTAATTATTTGGAACAATTCATATTAATGCAGCATGGGAAAGGATTCTGAACCGAATCAGAAATATATTTAGTTCTTGATTTCCCAAAACAGTGCAGGCAGCCCCTGTGTAAGCTACACATGTGTCAGCTTTCATTTTAATGGTGTAATCACATGGGATTTTCAGTGTTGGTGCAGGGGTGTCATGTCAACATGTTTGCTGGAGTGCTGCTCAGTTTTGATTTCGTCACTTCCTGTGGGCGGAGGTGTGACCACACCTCAGTGCAGAATTTGATTTGGGCAAATGGGGAATCTATGGTGTCTCAAATAGTGAGGATATGGGCCGCTGTTCTCTGTGAATTTGTTATGTAGGCAGATAAAAGAGGTGTATTTTTACATAAAAGTTGTACCTAGTGCTGCATTGCAATATCAAAAACAATATTTGTATCCTGACAAATTCAAAACACAGGGTAAGCTGGCAGTAAGTTCAAGTCCAAGATGTAGATGAATATATAAGCAGATTCTTTGTCCTGATCTAAATTAAGCAGCGTTGGCCTGCTGGCTTCAGATTTGTGATTGGACAGCTGCCTTTTTGAGTGGTTATACACAAACATTTACATCGCTCACTCTCTTGTGTGATTTCGATCATATTTTACTTTTGCACATTGTTGTATGTATTTTGTCTGTAACGCTTTTGTTTGTCCTGATGTTGCTCCATCTTCTGCCTCTCTTGAAAAAGAGATTTGTGACCTCAGCGGGACTACCTTAGTGAAATGAATGAATGAATTTCATCCTCAGCAGTCCCCTGTTGTGCAGCTGAATGTCGGAGGTCACCTGTTCAGCACTTGTCTGAACACGCTGAGGAAACACCCCGACTCCAAGCTGGCCGAGCTCTTCAGCGGCCAGCCCAAACTACGCACCGATGACAAGGGACGCTACTTCATCGACCGGGACGGCTCGCACTTCGGAGCCGTCCTGGAGTTCCTGCGCACAGATCGCCTGCCCACCGAGAACATCCAGGAGGTTTGAGTCATGTTGTGCTATGGGACGGTCCAGGGGTTTAAACTTTTTTAGCAAGGATGTCGAATGAGGAGCAGACTGGAAGATAACTGGCTTTGATCCCAGTAATGAATGAGAAAATAAATAGGTGCAAAAAGAGCATTTAGTTCTCACTTTAGGGGGCATGTTGTCGTTCTTGGGTCATATTGACCCGTCTCGGCGCTTAATCATAATTTAGGGTAATTGGTCAGAGTTACAGTGTTCTTACAAGTGTAGCATGTGCCAATGTGTGTGTGCATTTTGTGTGTTTGCATGTTTGTGTGTGTTGCTGCAGGTTCACAGGGAGGCGGTCCACTATAACATCAAACCTCTGGTCAAACAGCTGGAGGAAACCCCTCAGTTTTTCGGAGAGGTGGTGGGAAGGCAGCAGTTCCTTGCCAGAGTTCCTCACTACAAAGAAAACATTGAGGTGGGTTCAAATCATTGATGTAGCAGCTCTGTTGCCAAGCGCTCATCGCCATGGTGTTTCTGCACTGCAGTTCCCAGAGATCACCTGTTAATCAAGAGTGTAGGCGGGACTTGGATTTTCTGTTGATGGTTTGAGTTTCTCTTTTCTATGCCTGTTCAGTCATGGTGGCTATCGCTGCTCATGCCAACTACCTGGTTCTTCTTCTGTTTATTCCAAACGAATAAAACATGAAAAAAGTTCAGTGTACCACCACTTGACTATATGAGAGGGAGGGAATTTTTTCTACTTGTGTTTTGGCATGTTAATCCATCTCAGTGAGTGTATTGGAGTGTATAAACACAGTGAAGCCACTTCCCGTCACCTTGGCTGTCTCATTAACTTCCACTTCACCACCTGCAGGTCCTCATTCGCATCGCCAGAGCCGAGGCTATCGCAGCCCGGCACTCCACCATCATGATCTGCGTGCTGCGTACAGAGGAGGATTTAGGTTTCTATGACAACGCCATCAACAGCCTGGAGGCGGACAAGGAGTCGGTGGTGACCTTCGGACCCTGGAAGGCTTTTCCCTCTGTTAAAGACCTGCTGGACTGTATCAAGATGGACATTGAGAGTCAGGGATACAGGCTGACCATCCAACCTCACTGCACAGACAAGGGCTTCCTCTCCAAGAGCTACAACTACTTTTACAAACTGATTTTCAGCTGGTGGTGATGCAGTATCCCACTCCACTGCTTTACATAGTTCTCAACATACTTCTCATACTTCTCAAGTAGAGGGGAAATTAACAGCGTAAAAATCAAGTTAAGTAATAGAAAAAAGTAGCTCATTTAAAACGTATAAACTAATAAAAGTTACTGACTCCTTTATTTTTATATTATTAACAAAAAGAGAACTTTTATATATGATGTTTCCAATACAATGCTAAAATGACAAATACATGACAAATAGTTCTTTACCAAAAATAAAGCACATAAAGAGAGAAAAGCCACATTTTTGTTTTCTGGCGGCAAACCATTCACTGCTAAGAGCTCCGCAATTTGCCAATTAACCTCTGACCAGTTTTTGGCCGTTACAGAGCACAAAATAACGGAAAGGCAATTTCACCTTCGGGGATCAATAAAGTATCTGAATCTGAAAATATGTAATCTTATGCATACAGTTGAAAATGGAGCATCGTGCAATCCTTTAATCAAGTCATGCTGCTGCTGTAGTTTGTCATTTTTTTTTAAATCATACAAAATACATTTTTGTAAATGGGCCATTTTATATTCTCATTTTCATATCCAAGCTATTGCAGACACTAGAGGTCACTAAAGCATTTGTGCACAATGAATTGCAAAGGAATGTTTGAGATAACAGGTGAGATCACTGTGTGTTTGTATCTATTTTGTCTTGAAAAACAAACAAAAAAAAACTATCTATTATAGTTATGCCTTAGAAATAAAGACATCCTTTTATAACTCATGTAATAAAAGTGAAAATGAATATCTTATCGGTACCAGGCTGTAAACCTACACTTTGCTTCTCAATAAACAGTCACACAGTCATAAAATAACTAAAATAACTTTTTTTTATTTATTCATTCCTCACTCATAATGTTTCCTTGTGTTGGTTAGCTTACTGTTGCAAATAGGTGATCAACCAGGCCAAGTTGTGTTGTTGACTAACAATTTAAAAAGTTTTACCAGAGAATAAACTTCCTTTCTGTTTACCATGCTTGTGATGATTCAGCTTTCAAGAGAAACGGATACCTATACAGAAAAGAGAGCAACACACAACAAAGATAACAGGAAACAAAAGGTCACACATTTCGTAATCTGAAACTGATCACAGTAGCTTCACAAAAACCAGAACAGGGGTCTCAGCGTTCACCGCAGAGCGGAGGGAGACATGGCAGCTCGCTGGTGAAGCCTCTGTACCCTCTGTACCCTCATGCCACGCCACTTCCTGTCTGATCACAGGAGAAAAACAACATTAGACAAGCCAGTGTCCTGTCCGTGACCTGTGGAAGTGCCTTTGGGCCTTTGGGCAAGGCAGCGAGCCACTTAACAGCCCACTCACTGTCAGTCCCTCTGTCTGCATGACTGCTGAGTCAGCGAAATTCCTGAAAGATAAATGTGAAAAAACATGAGGAGGTTAAAGAAGCAGACACGATAAAGTAAAAGTAGAAGCTTTTTATGAATTTACTCAGGCAAATTTAAAGTCGAGTGTAATTTCTTGAGTTTCCACTTATATTTCTTTGTATGAAAAAAGATGACAAGTATTTATTGTGTCTCTTACAATTTTGGTCTCATCAGGGTGTAAAAGCCTCTGAAACAACATTAAGACGAACTCAAGGGACACTAAAACTC